>VZTT01075398.1:7470-35435 GCA_013400855.1 Buphagus erythrorhynchus | reverse complement strand
TGCATATGACAGAAGCATTGAATGCTCACAGAATCACAGAATGGGTGATTGGAAGGGACCTCAAAGACCATCTGATTCCATCTCCCCTGCCATGGGTAAAGCCATCTCCCACTAAACCAGGTTGCTCAGAGCCCCATCCAACCTGTCCTTCATACAAAGCTTTGAGTGAAAGAAATAGTGCCTGTCTAAAAAAACAAAAAACCAAAAAAAAAGCAGTAGACCCACCTGACCTTAGGAAAAAAAGATGGAACTCATCCCACACTGTCATTATGGAAAGAGCTATTTGCATTCATACTGGACAGACCAATGCAGTGAATTTCTATCTTCTCTGCTTTTAAAACCATCAGAAATCCATGCTTTTTGGGTAGATCTTGGAAGAACATCTGGATACACTGTGCATGACTTCATAAATTACTTTTACCCTTTTCAGGCAAAAAACTCAACAGACTAGACATTTCATAAAATGTTTTTCATCCATCAGGACTTGCTTGAGATGAGATTTGTTGAAACATATGGCATAACAGTACCTCCTAAACAGAGGTATTTATTAAAGAAAACAACTATAAATATAGCTCCAAATAAACAGCTTTCAGTAAGAAAAGCTCTCCAGCTTTACCTCCCTTTTTTATCCAGGCTAGATCTTCCTTGGAGCACTGTGTACCACACAGACAGCCAACAGCTGAATATTAGTGCAAAATATTAGTGTCATTATGGTTTGCTTAAAACCGACTTTAAACTACTCTGGCTCCTCTTTTCCAAAAACAATCCTTGGCCAAAACAAACCAGCAAAGCAAAAAAAAAGCTCACTGAGAACAGAATTGTTTATTCCAGAGGAGATAACTAGAAAGATGAAGGACTGACTGCTGGCATGGAAAATGGCTCTAAGACATCTGTTCAACAGCTGACCCACACCCACTAGACAATGGACTGAAACATCTACAAATTAGCTACTGAAATCCCCAGTTTATAGCTCAGTGCTGTTTTAGTGCATTAAAGGGCTGTGGGTTAAACTGTTGGAGCTCAGCAATGAAAGCACAGGGACAGGCCAGAGCCCTGGGGGTTCTGACCTCTTTGGTCTCATTATTCCCATCCACCAGCCAGAACTAAAATATTTAGAGAACCCAAGTTCAACAGCCATGTTCTGTGCATTTAATATTGCCAGTATAAGCAACACTGAAGTGTTTCACTGGTATACTGGGATTAAGGGAGAAACACTGCTGAGGCCTAAGCTGCTCTGGAAATAGGTATGTGCACTACCACGAGAAATGTAAAATGTGCATTTGCTACCCAACTTTACTAACATTCCAAATTTTACAAGCACTTTGTGCAAATTAAACTGAAGGATTGGGACCGAGGTGCTTGCCTTACCACAGCAGTCTGCCTGCAGTCCCATGACAGCGTTGCAGCAAGCCAGAATAATTGATGACTTAGCTTTATCATAGCAACCAAATTCTTCAAATTCTATCTTTTAAAAAATTTATTTTACTAAAACTAGATAGGGTTTGGAAGGATTGAACACCTGCCACTTTCTCTGTCCTTCACTTATTGCCCATCTGCAGCTGACAAAAGTGTTAAACGATACAAATAGCAGAGGGAAGAAAAGCAGAGCAGCAAATCTTTTATTTGATTTGCATAGTTTCTCCAGGCATAAATTCAGCAAAAGGCATAGATTTTTCTCTCTAATGGTTTCCCTAGTCCAAAAATTTGCAAAAGAAGCTAAGTCTAGAAGAATGGAATCTCTCATCCTCCATACTGAGGGCATCTCAAAGGTTTCAACCTTTAATGCAGGGTGAACTTCAGTACTAACTTCACAGACAGGTATAGGAGAACTATGATATAAAGCTGCCAAATCCCAAATGCCCAGATCAAATGAACACTTACTCTTTAATTCATAAGGACATGGATGTAGAGTAGAAAATTTCAGGCCCTCTGTAGGCAAGATGTGAGTTTAGGACTCAAGAGACTGAAGATCAAATACCACCTCTTCCCACCTGAGGTGTGACCTACAGCATCCTAAATTAGGCTTCCTCCTCTAACCCATCAGGAAGCCACATCTCCCTGCACTTGCCCTGTTGCAGGGATTATCTAAGTGAGCCTCACTGTGCCCCTTTTCTTTTATATGCAGACAGATCTGGCTGAAGAATATTTTTTGTTTCCTTTTTTTTTAATAAAACCCAGAAATAAACATGCATGTCCTCCTCTCACAAGGCTCAGGTTCAGCTCAAGGTCTCTCACTAGCAGCACTCCCATTATGAATGATCCAAGGCTGCTCCTGCCACAGAGGTCACTACTCCACCACAGGTGGTTTGTCCAGCTTATCCTGTGCTTTGCACTTCTATTTTTTAATCTGTGTTTTGCATGCTTGTAACAACTCACTGCATTGGTTTACTCAAAGCAATGGGACCCTTTAGACATCAGGAAGATAAACCACTTTAAATATTTGCTATTAGAATAATCCCAGTCTGGAGCACATCCACTATGGGTGGGTAACCTGTAAATCTCTTTTTTATTCTTAAATAATTTGTATTATGACCTATCATCTGATGCTGGGAGCTCTAGAAGAGATGGCATTGAGTCTGGGTGGGCAGAACAAGGACAGCTGGAGAACTCAAGATCAGGACATGCACATCTTTCATATTTTTTCTCTGCTGTCATGCAGTAAATCTCTCTGGCTCTCTAGCTCAGCCCTCTGTTCTGTCCCCAGCACAGACAAAACTGACTTCCATAATTTCATTTTCTTCTGACCAAAACAGAGTCTGAAACTCTATCACTAAAGTGTGACCCAGGGGCTCAGAGACAATCCATATAAATACTTTTGGATCTCATCCTGACATGTCAGCATTTCACCATGGCTTTTAGTCACTGCTCTTAAAACCCACACAAAAAGACTCAGCCCTAGACTCCTTCATGATCTGAAATCTCAGTTCAGCACATTTGCTTTGTCCCCTTCTTTTCTTCTGAGCCAGAGTTTAGTTCCTCCAAATAAAGACAAACCTAAAGAAACTCACATTTAGGCATTACTGGGAAATTATCCTATGAGTGCCCATTAAAACTGACAATCCAGATGCAGCCTGTTACAGAAGTCCTTAAATTGCTGATTGCTAGAAGCTAAAAGAGCAGTCCAGGAGAGTTCTTGCTGTTCTTCCCTCAGCACTTAAAAGGCCACTGTAGAGAATGAAGATAATTGTGTCTCAGCTGAGAGTGTGCTTACTTTGTGTCTCATCATCACTCCTATCTTTTGAGGGCAGAGAAAATGGTCTTTTTGGTCTGTATCTTATTTTGTCCTTCCTGTATTCCAACAGTATCAAGAAACAGACCAAATTTTCAATATGGTGGTGGAGAAATGACACCTTTTCATATCCCAGAACCAAAAAGAAACAGACATTTCTAAGATCTAGCCCAATTTTGAATATTCCAATTTTTAAAAATTGGAATAAAATCAGATTCTCATGTTTTCTTACCTTATGAGTCACTGCAATCCCATTATTTAAGGAAAAGGAGGGCAAAAAAGCTTAACACAGACAATCACAATAAAAATAAGCACACAATTCTTTGGAAAGGACAGAATTTCATCAACCCCAGCTCCTCCAAGCTAAGCTGAGCACTCAGCACTATGACAACAACCTCCTGGCATGCTGTTCAAGGCCAAATGAAACCAGTGAGTGTTTGTGCAGTCTCTGGGAAGGCAGCAGATCCCACACTCACCATCTGGCTGGAGCTCTTTGGAAGACAGGCACTTCCCATACAAAATCTCCAGGTTCTCCATTCGAGGTCAGGAAGCAGAGCACAGCCTGCCTCACTCTGACAATAACCAGAACCACACAGACCTTCAAATTCATCACACCAAGAACCTTCTGTTGAGAAAATTTCCTCAACTCTATTCATTACCAATGTGTCCCTGAGGATTCTGCCAGGAGGAGGCTGAAGCACAGCATTTCTGCTTCTGGGTGTTTCATTATGGCACAAGTTCTCAACTAAGTGACTTGCCCCTGATGGAGATAAACATCTTGTTCAGCTGGAATTTCTGCCCATAGCCAGAGCCTCGGGCAGGGCCAATCTTTGGTTCCTGTGACAATTATTAAGAGCATGTCTGGCTAGGAATTTAGATGAATTCTTGATTAAACATTAATGAACACAAGTGACAAGCATGTCACTTAGGACAGAGTTTGCCCATCTTACCCAATAAAGTTCAAACTTATATATTCAATAAACTGATTTTTTGTCCAGGTATTCTTTCTACTACACACAGAGTTAAGACCATAGCGTCCTTGCCAAAAAACTCTATGTTTTTACTACCTGAAAACATCAATCTAATTCTCTATTCAGAGAGCCTTACCAGACAATTATGATAAAATTGAGTGTTGTCTTTCCACTCTGTAGAGAAATAATCTCTTGAACTGTGGCTCCAAATCCACTCTCCTCTGTGTTTCATGGCTGTTTTTAAAACTGTATTTGTTACAGCTATGGAATTGATTTCGTGACTTAAAATTACTGTGGGCTTTGCCAGTCACTACGCCCAGTCATCACTTAGGCTGGCAAATATTCTCTTTCTGAAGCTATAAACACAGATAAGTATTTTGAGTCCTTTAATATCACCTGCCTGGCACCTTGCAGCAACTGCTAGGTATGACCAAAGTATCAAATAAATCCCTATTTCCCAATATTGCAAGTCATTCTTGTAAGGCTGGTATGCATATTCAAGAGACATTTCATATTAGCCTGTTACAAAGGTAACTACCTGCAACACTTTTCACTCTCCAAAGATTCAAGCAAAATGCCTGCCAGCAAAATGGAAACTCACCTCTGCTTTTTGGCAGAGGTACAACTATTCCTTTTCCCCTTAAAATGCATTTTGATATCATAAAACGTTTTGTTCTTTTCCTCCTGTAATGCAATAACAACTTCATCTTCCTTTCTCTACAGGCAAGAGATTCAGAGAGGTGCAGCTCTAGATGACTTTATGCCCCTAAGTCATAGTTTTAAGCAACTAGAAGTAAGCTATGATATAGAAATTATCTCACTTTCTACTCTAGTGTCTTTAGGGCCAGTAGCAAGGGAGGTTTTAGATCCCCTACCAGTGTGCAAATCCAAGCAAACCCACATTCTTAAGGAGATTTTTGGCCTAAACTTTGCAACACACAGTAGATACAAAAGTCACACAAGATATGCCTGCTTCAATCAACATTACTTCAAGAAACTTAAAACTTTCATTCTGGGGTCCTTTATAAATTTACTACAAATTTACCAACTGTTATGACAAAAATGTGAACACTGAAACAAACTGCTCCTTCACACTGTTTGCTGTAGTTTGCTTAAAATGAACTTAATTATAATACAATATTAAAACACTTAGATCAGTTCAGCCATGCAACTGTGTATTCTTCTCAGTTAACAGAGAACCCTGCTGTCTTAAACATACACCATTCATAAGGCATATATTGCTGCTCACTGCCCACAGCTCTTCATAAACTGGTTCCACCCCATGCCAACCTGCACAGCTCCACAGGGACACATCCAGAAACACAGCATTTCTCTGGTATTCACTCCAGCAATCATCAGTTAACCTCAGAAATTCTGTGATGTATTCCATTTATTCCTTAACACACTATATTAAACCTAAGCAATAATGCCACGCATGGGTTATTCTTGCAGTGAAGGAAATCCTTCTCTGGGCCCAACTAAAAACTGGAGTGACATCTGCTGTTTCACATGCAGTTTTAGAAAGATTTTTCATGTAGCAGCCATTTTGATTAAACAGATGCAACAGATCTTCTTAACACCTAAAACCAGGACACGTGCACTTACACTCCCCTCAGAATTCTGCTCTTCTGTGAAACATTCATATAAAGAACTCCTTGAAGGGATTTTACATTCACAAAGACATCAAGTACATACTGCTTTTATAAATTTTATTTGATGCTATATTTCAGTACCCAAAGGAGGGTTTTGCACAGCAATTTTTGTTATTAGAAATCTAAACTAATTTCTCTGCTGCTTTGCTTTGGAGATGAGTTCTTTATTTGAGTAGGCTCACTCTACACCAATAAAAAAAGAGGAGACTGGATTATTCAATGTATTGAATTTTGTTCAAGTATTCCACTTTCTTAGCATTTTGTATTATATTCTTCTGTTAATTTCAAAGGTAAGAAACAGCAAGAGTATCTTCAGCTGTATTAGCTACTACTTGAATAACAATGTTTCAGCTGAAAACAACTTTCAACTAGAAATGTTCCCAGCTGTAGAACATTAACACATCTGACTAGCCAGACCAAATAATTTATGGAAAAAACCAGAATGATTTATGGACAAATTCACATTTACAAGTAAAGTATCATGACAGGACAGTTCAAACCTGATTCAGCAAAGACATCTGGGTCAAACATGAAGCATGGAAGTCAGTGCAATGCTGATCACAACTACATGACATTTAAGTGATACAGGGACAGACTGTTCCAGGACATGCTTCCTAGGAACATGATTTTAAATACCTAAAAAGAACTCAGGTAAAAACTAAAACCCTAATTTTCCTTTCCTCACCTCTCCTGGCAATCCCAAAGAAGAAATACAGCAAACCAGGGTTAAGATATGCAAAACCAAGTGAAGAATTTGTTCTACCTTTTTCTGTTACAGGAGAAATATTTCCTCGCTTGCTTAAAAATGAAGCAAATAGAAAGTAGAAAAAGAGAAAAAAGGCTGGCATAGACAGACAGCCATGTCACACAACTTATTGCTTAGCAGGCACAGTGCTGGAAAAGTAAATTACTTTAACTGCACAGTTACTGCAAAGTAAATGTATTAAAACTCACTTTTTGGAGTCATCTCATGGACTGCAGCACACTGATGATGGAGGGGCCATGGGTCAATCCTCTCTCTCTGTCCCATACATGCTCATATACTCAGACCACACCTGAGGAGACGACTACAGGTGTGGGTAGGTGATCTTCATGTCGGAATTCCCTCATGAAGTGTTGCTGTTTCCCTTTTCAAAGGTACTGGGAAGCCCCCTCAGCCTTCCCAGAAAGGGCCTTCATCGTGGAAGCTCCCCAGTCCTAAAGCACACCACGAACCCTTGTTTCTCCACAGGTAGGTCCCTGGGATTTATCTCTGAGGGGGGCAGGGTGGCCTGTCACAGCTGCCCTGGATAACAACCATCAGCTTTTTATCACCCTTGTCAAAGAGAAGCTGGGTTTTTCTTTCTCCAGGTTTTTCTTTGTCCGTGCCTTTTTTGAGGTCAGCTCTGTGGCTGGTTCATCTCCAGGGTGTCTGTCCCTCCTGAAGCACTCACTGCACAAGGAAAAACTCCATTTTCCCAGCACCTTTCCCAGGACCAGGCTTTGCTGACAGCTCTAGTGCTCTTCCCTGGCTCCAGGTTTCATTAAAAGCAGATTTTTCCACACCCTTCAGCAGCCTCCGTGAGGGCTCTCAAAATGGCGGCCGGTGTGTGAGGTACTGCAGGAGCTCTGTGGGGAGCAGGCTCCAGCAGCTGCCCTAGGCCTGTGGCAGCTCTCCTTAAACACGGCTAAAAAAAAAAGGGCAAAATGCCACTTGGCAGCAAGGAATTCAGGGGAAAAGCCTGGGAGACACGGCAGGAGAGGTTTATCTGGACCCAGGAAGTTTTTCCATCCCATTTTCTCCCTCTGTTGAGCTGAGGCATGAGCAAGTGGCTGGGCAGGTGTGTGGCAGGAGGAATATTAGTTACAAAGAATAATAAATGAGGGTGAAATAGTTTTGCTTCTGGCTCCTAAAGTCACGAAGTATTCCAAGAACTGAAGGTACTAGTTCTTTTTTTTTCAGTTTTTCCCTGAAAAAAACATTCAGCTATTGCCCATGTGCACCATCCATCAGCAGGGCCTGCATAACCCACACACAAATGGTGACTCAGGGTCCTTTGGAATCATTGCCACAGATTAGGGGCCTCATTTTTCCCCAAACTTCACTTTTTTTTTTTTTTTTTTAATATCAGGGATAACATATCAGTCTACCAATGTCATAAAGCCTTAAAGAAAAAGAGACTAGATTTAAGGGTTTATATAAGAAAGCTTACCAATAAGGAATAGCTGTTGACATGCTGCCATACAAGTGCTTAGCAGACATCATGTAATGGTATTAAAATAATAAGCAGCTAGTATTTAATGTATACCTGAAGAGAGCTGA
This sequence comes from Buphagus erythrorhynchus, assembly GCA_013400855.1. Taxonomy (NCBI): domain Eukaryota; kingdom Metazoa; phylum Chordata; class Aves; order Passeriformes; family Sturnidae; genus Buphagus; species Buphagus erythrorhynchus. Next base: position 27,281 of record VZTT01075398.1, on the reverse strand, counting down.
TGCTGTCATGACAGAAAATAACAAGGACACAAGTAATCAGTTTGCAGAAGGCAGGCACACACAAATAGGGCCTTCCAGGCACATGACAAAAGCTTGAATAAAAGCTTTTCATGCACAAGTAGATTTAAAAGATCAAGTTTATAAAGATGTTTGCAGTAAGGTATAAAAATAAAATGTGTTTAATGATTAGGTCAAGCAGCACAATCCTGGAACCTGTTGTGCAATTAATTTTATTGGTGCCTGGAATAATAACACAGTGGCTTTACTTACCTACACTGTGACTATATTTCTGCTTCCAGCATAAAGAATAAATTTCTATATGCTTTTGAGCTTATGATGTACAAGACTAATTTAAACCTGGCAATGCATACAGGCAAAAAAAGGTATTTCTCAACTGAGAATTTAAGATGACAGTGTTACTGGTCAAAAAGTTATTTATTAGTACTGTGCAACTTGTCTCTGCTGGCAAACATAGGAATAACTGGTATTTACAATAATGGATAAAAGCTACTAATATTCTAGAACTAACCATTGTTCTTTCTATGACCTTGACTGACTCAAAGATATTGATTTTTCTGAGATTGAAGAGTGTAATACTTACATGACTCAGTTCACGTGGCACTGCTGAAAATGTGATAAATACCACATTTTGCTAAACAGCACAGTAAAATAAGGGCACAACTAAAACTCAAGAGTAGAGGTTTTGGGTAAGGTGAATTGTTTTTCCATGCTCTGCTGTGCTTGTGATATTCCAGGCACTATTTTCCTTACAAGCTTCGACAGCAATCAATACTCTCCTTACTGGGACAGATCTAACACTGTAATGGCTGCTCAGCCTAAAAAATACCAAACACTTGAATTAAAAAAAAAACCAAATTAAATTTTAAACCAACCAACCAACCAGTGTTATGTTACCAATATAGTAAGGTTAGGCTTCCCAAAGTCACAAATCTGTTTGTAGCCTGTCTTCAAGGATTAGCATCATATGAGCATCTACTCTGAACAGCAGAGCACAGACTCTGAAGACACAATACAGTAAGGACAGCTGATGTGTCTGACATTGCTGATCTTGAATTCCAACCATTCCTGCACATAGCTTTAAGGTCACATTTCCCTGTGTGTGTGTGTACTGAAGATGTAAAGCAATGAATCAGATTAATGGCAGCAACAGTGATGTACTGTTGCTGGAACTTCAGAGAACAAGAAAATGCATCCAGGTTCAATTAAAAAAAAAAAGTGGGGTTTTACCCAGAAAAATAATTAAAGGAGTCCACATAAATTCTGATCAAAGCTCCCTTAATTAAATTTCTCTAATTAGCAAGGATTCGAGTTATTTTAAAATCCCTCTGTTCCTGTGCAGCAAGTAGTTTTTCACTTTACATCTGGATCTTAGAACTCTTCACCCACAAATCTTTGTTCCTATTTTATTGATAGGAGAATAGACAGAAAAAGATCTCAGATATGGCTCAAAGTGACTACATATTCACAGATAAGAAAAAGAATAAATGAAAAACAGGTATTATGCATTTTTAACCAATGCCAAAATAATAACACTTAATGGTGCATCTGCTTGAAATAGGTCACAATAAATAGAAATAAAGATCCATTAATTAATCAGCACTTTCAGGTCTTCAGTTTGAAGTTTTAAGTATCAAATGGGAACAGAAATACCAAACAAATACTGAACTGAGGAGCAGTTATATTACACTGGCATCTTACTTAAATATGATGACCTCAGTGATTATAATACCAGCATTTCTTTATTTCTCCTTCTAGGCCTGGAGCATGAACATAGCTGAGAAAGCTGGAAATGAGTGTTTGTACTTCTTGTGCATTATCAGTAGAATTATTTAAGTTTAAATTAATTTTAGCAACCTGTGGAAATCAGACATGACTGAGGTCATGATCAGAAAACATTTGTCTCGTAATACTTACATAATGCTAATTTTTCCCAATGAGCTTCAAATGCCAAGGGGAACAGGAATAAAATCATAGTGGCTTCTCAGAGGCATTACAACTGAGGATATTTCATTCTGTCAACTTTAAAACACAGAAGGAAACCCAGCCATTTTTGCACCCAAATTTTATTAAAAACATCAAAGTTCAAAAACGTTACTTTATGTTGCTGTTAGACTGAGTCAAAATTCTTTTTACTCGGATTTTAAAGAGTATCCAAAGTTGTACTCCTCCTGTTATCCCTTAAAGATAAGAAAACACTAAACATGAAAGGTTGAAGCCTACTGTAGTACAACTGAGAACCTATACTGTCCATAAACAGCAGAGCAAGCTGCTTATTTTTCCTTTTTAGTCACAGTAGGACACAAAAATTCATTGTTATTAACATTATCTATAATGAAAAAAAAAATTAGTTCAGGTATAAATTAAGTTTTAACTACTTACCAAAAGCTAAATTTAATTTTTTCAGTTTTTTAATCTGTGACTTTCTTTTTGGAGGAGAATAAAAACCATTGTCAGCTCTGATTCAAGACCTGTGATTCAACCTTTAGATACCAAGACAAAAGAACACTCGCAGCTACTTCTACTTGAATATTGTTTTAATTTTCACTTCACAGCTGTAGTCACTAAACTCAACATTTTCACACTGCATAACAAGCTGCTTTTATATGAAGTAAAATACTATAATTCAGCACTGAGCTGGAGAATCATAATTAGATGAAGTATTACCAAGATTCTTCTATGCCTTAAGATATGCACCATCATTTGGCTTCATTATTCCTGATGTTTTCATATAGTTCATGGCATATGGGAGGATCAAGAAGCAGCCTTTTTACTAACCAGCTTTCAGCAGCCTCCATTCTCAACCCTTGTAACATTCTTGCACAAGTCCCCAAAGGATGCCTTACAGCACTGAAGCAATCATTTCAGGTCATAAAAAGATAAAGAACTTTAAATAACTCTTCATTTTTTTTTCCCAGTGAGAAAATTATTACTTATGTTCTTTAAATTAAAGAGACTTTGTACAAAAAGTCTGGAAAGATCTGGTTTTAATTACATATTTCAAAACTGAGTTATACATAACAATTCTACTGCTTATATGCAGTAAATAAATATATCAAAAACTTAAGAGACCAGGAAAAAAATAAGCAGACTAGACTACGACTGACTCGGATGTTTTCTGGAAATACACCATGAATAATTTGTCCCTTGTGACAGAAAACAATGAGAGAGAAGAAAAGGGGCAAAGAAAATGAGCTTAAGTAAGAAACTATAACACCCTTTTTCATCTTGCATGCAAGCTGAGAATGAGAAAAAGGTTTGATCATTCAGTCTACAGTCTTATTTAAAGATCAAAACAAGTCTGAGCAGCTTAAAGCCTTACTTCATTAAAAGAAGCCATGCACAGTCAAAGAGTTAATTGAATGGTAAGTGGGACATTCTTTCTTGCAGCTTTGCTTAAATGATAGAAACTTCATTATAGACTGCCCTGTATTCCAAAGAAAACAATCAAGGTCCACTTGACAAAAGTTTTTTCCACCCAGTCTGCCATTTCTTTTCAAATCTTTTATTACCTACCTGCTACCTTAAGAGCTCCAGGTTGAGTTTTTATAACTTGTTAAATAAATTACATATATGAATTAAAATCTTCTAGCCATTTAGAAATAGAAACTGCATATACATATGGTATATGGTGACAAAGACTTCAGAACAAAATTAAAAACAAGTGGCTCAAGGAATATGCTAAGCCTTTTTTACCTATAATATTAAAAATATCAGTGATAAAATTCTGCTGCAATATAAAAGTCTCTTTGAAAGTGCAAAGCTTTTGCTGAGACTGTATAAATTTCAATACATAATATTTTCTCAGCAAGTGAATCCATTTTTCCCATTCCTTTGAAGATGCCACAGAGCTAACCAACATCCAAAGCTTTCCTTAATGCAGAGGGAACAGGTTGAACATTTGAAAATGCTTGAGAGCACAGTAGATTAACAATGAGAAGAATATTCAATGGCCAACTGTTAAATTTAAAATTTTTGTCTGCTGTCCACATTCGAACCTATTCAAATATTTTAACACGTTCTACATTACCCTGCTTTAAATTCAGTGTTGTCTTGCTATACAACACAAATCACATAAGATCAGAGCTAATTTTGTTCTTCAATTATGTAGGAAAGATCCAAAATCAGGTTAGCTGTCTCCAGAGCTACCTGCAGGCCACTGCACTTGGCAGCAAAGCAATCCAGAGTCAGGAGGTCAGCAACCTTCACTGAGGGCTCTTTAGGGCAGCCCTGTATGACAGGAGAGCCAGACTGACCTTGCAAAAACCTCCAGCTGAGGTCCTCTGAGTTACCATTCATCCCACAGCCACATTTTGAAACTAAATCTGACCACCTGGAGACACAGGGGGGACCTGATGGAACAAACCAGCAGTGTCCATAAACCATGTCTGTAAGAATTTCTTCACCGTCGTGACTCAGAGAGCGAGCTACAGACTCCAGGGAACGGCAAAACCCCTCAGCAACCAACTGGTATTGTGTCTGAGAACAATCTAGGTCTTTGAAAGTGCTGGCAGGCAAAACAGAACTCTAAAAAAGAAACCAGAACCAGGAAAGCAAAGTTAGAACACTGTTTTATAGAAATAATTTTAAATGTGTTTCATACTGCTGCTTTTTTCCCCCCCAAAAACAGGTTCAGTTCTAACTAAAAAATGTTCAAGTCACGATTATCCCATAATAGGAAACAGTCAAAGCAGAGTTCTGCATTATCATCTTTCAATATAAAAACTCTACATATTTTCAACACTTAGAAACATGCAATTACTATAATAGATACCTAAAGAAGCATCAACAAGTATACAAATAGTGTTAAGTTTAAAAGACATAATTAAAACTGAGTGCTTCAAATAGACCCTTTTATTTTACATTAGTAGTTAGCAAAAATGCCACATTAATCTAGAAAGAGACAAGTGTTTTAACTGTTGCAGTGATTCTATGTAAATTCTTGTTTTTTAAGTATATTAAGTATCTTTACAACACTTGTGTCTTATGTACCTTGTGTCTTATGTATGAAGCCAGGTGAGTTTCTGTACAGCCCCCTCCTAATAATGCCAAAGGTTCCTTCACTGTTAACTGTAACACGTGTTCTGCAGTTTCACAGACACGCTGAAAATCATATGAAATTCTCGTTAGACACACCACGATTAATAGGATTTGTCCTCACTGAAAAAAAACACCTGAATAAAATTTTCAGTAGCTTCTAGTACAGATTCCATAAACTTGAATTACATGTGGATATAAAGCTGCTGAGGGATTCCCAAGACCATGTTTACTTAATGAGAAATTGTCTTTATTTGTCCACGCTATGGAAAGGCAGAAATAAAAAGCTGCATTTTAATCCTTATTTTTTCAAAACAGGGCTATATATAAAAAGTTAATCAGTATCAATGACATTTCCAGACCAACTGTTCAATGCAAAACAATGCCTGACTATCATTTTATGTGTTGCTGCTGGCTTTTTTGCTAGGCAGTTTTGATTTTTATGTTCTCATAGATCAAGTAATGAAAATGAAAATGTTTATCCAGCACTGGCCTCCAGAACAGGTGAAAGAGGTACCTGTCCCTAAACAACTTTCTGTACTAAAGCAGAGGCATTAAATGAACATGAGCACTTCAAGGATTTTGAAATTCTGGAAACAAACTGAATTTATGTACTGAAAAATGATGTTTCTAAACTCAACGTATCTAGTATTTCTCAGTGTTTTATTTTTCCATTAAAAACATGACTTTCCAAGAAAAGATTTAAAGAAAATTTGCCGACCTTCAACTCATCCCATGCTGTTTCACTTCTGTTACAGAGTATCAGGCTGCAGATAACGGTGTCCTCAGGAATTAGATGTAGAAAATGCTTTGGAGCAAAACTCTTAATGCACAAATCTTTCAAACTGCCATAACAGCCAGGAGACAACGAATGTATGGAGGCTATAGGCTGTGAACCTGTCAATTAAAATAGGAGAAAACAATATGTGGTACCATCAGAACAGCTGGCTGATGCATTTCATAAAGCATGAACTTTATTCCTCTTGGCTTTTTAACTTAGATACATTGTTCAATACCTGACATTTCAATTCACACAGGAAATTACAGAAACCAACACATTAAGAGTGCAAGATCTGGTGCCAGTTTGAGATAAAAAAAAAGTAATTGTTTCATTTGCCTTGAATCAGTTTGAAAATAAAGTTACTGGAATTGGATATTCCTTGTGCAGCAAGCAGTAATAACGTGTGGTATGCCACCATCAGGGCCTGCAGAAGACCAATCTCACCTTGGAAAATGGTTTTCAGACTAGAAAAGAGCAACTTTTGCTCAGCTGCTAAGGTAGGATACAGAGAGAAATAAGAGACTCCTTCCTCTGCAATGACCCCTCCCCAGGTAATGTTCACCTCACAATGAAAACTCCAGGTTTAGAGCAGAGAACTGGCCTGTTACCTGTCATGTGGCCCAGGGGCTCCATCAGACACAGCCCAGCCCTGTCCACAGCGATGACACTGTTCTCCTTCAGGTACTGCTTCAAGGAGGGATGCATCACTTTCTGGCACACAACAAGGCCCACCTCATCCTCAACCAGCTGCTTCCCCACATTAAGCAACTGATTCAGCTCTGACACTTCCAGAGAAACTCCATGATGGACTGCTATAGTTCCTTCCTCAGGGTTAAAGCCATCACCTGACATGGACACACTGAAAAGTGCAATCTTGATCAGGTTTGAAACAGTCCTCTTGACAGCAAGTGGTTTTCCCAACTGGATTTCTGGTGTTTCTATCAGCAGTCCAGGAAGAACAGTAGAATCCACAACTCTTCTACCTTTCACAGGTATTATCACACACTTCCCTAAAACAGCATTAGTCTCAACATGACATGGAACAGTAAATATAAAAGCCTTTAAAACCAGTGAGGTGAGATGATCAACTTCAGTTTTATTAAGCATGCAAGCAGGTTTGCTTGTTAAAATGCTACGAACCAAACAAACAAGAGTCCCAACGCTGCTAAAATCCACAGACACCCGGCAACCACAAGCCTCAGATCTCAGGTGGTCCATGCACAGACTCAGAAGATGCTTGCTTATTTTAATGACAGTAAAAGGTGCAACATTGAGGCTCCTGAAATTTTCAATGAAGCCACAGCAAAGGATGGCAGTGAACAAGCCACAGTCACTGAAACGTGACACGTGGTTCAGTACAGAGGCTGTCAGGACACGCAGCACGGGCTGGCTGACAGAAAGGTGCCCCAGGAGGGCTGAGGATTGGGAAGTGGTACAAACACAGCCCCCCACACCATTGTGGAGCTGTTTGAGTCGACCAGCTGGACCGTAGGAAGATTTTAATATTCCACTCAGGAGAGACAGTGACTGACTCACTGCATCTCTAGTTAAAGGCTCACTAATAAATAACGGAGGCTTTTTAGCTTCAAGGCGAGACATTCTGAAGGTAAGATTTTAATTCTAGCCAACAAAACGTTTCATTTTTACTTGGATCTATAATTCATTGCACTTTTAAGAGAAGTACATTTTAATTCTTTGCAGGTAAGGGTTATTTTCAGTGTGAAACAGCATATATAACATTCCTGAAACTACTCATCACAGATCTCTTAAAACAAGGCTTTAATCATGTTGCAAAACTGATAAACAGTGACAGCGGGAAGCTATTTCACTCAGGAGGATCTCTTAGCTTCTGATTGAGATTGAGCAGACTTTTTTGCAACATAGTTTACAAGCATGCTTCCCAAATGGACACCTATAAGCGACAGTCCTACTACAAGCACAAAGTTCTTTTTATTCCAGGTAGTTTTCTTCATCTTTTCTGGCAACAGTCACAGATGAAAATCTTCAAGCTTAGTTATACCTACAATAACAACGAGAAAGATATTAGAATAATTTTATGAAAATATTGTATAATTTGACCTATTCTAGTTTTCACCAAAAAGCCACAGAAGGACAAATACTGCATCAAAAAATCATTTAGTTTGGAAAAAGACCTTTGAAGTCAAGTCCTGCTGTTACCCCAGCACTGCCAAGCCACCACTGAACCATGTCCCCAAGTGCCACATCTATGCATCCATTAAAGACCTCCAGGAATGGCGACTCAGCCACCTCCCTGGGCAAGCTGTACCACTGCCTGACAGCCCTTCCTGTGAAGACAGCTTTCCTAATATCCAACCCAAACCTCCCCTGCTAAAACCTGAGGCTGTTTCCTCTTGTCCCAGCACTTGTTACTCAGGAGAACAGACTGACCCCCAGCCTCCTTCCAGGTGGTTGTAGACAGCAATGGGGGTGTCCTGAGCCTTCTTTTCTCCAGGCTGAAGGCCCTCAGCTCCCTCAGCCCCTCCTCACAGGAGCACTGCTCTTCTCAGGACTCATTCAGCACCTCAACGTCCTCTTTGAATGGTGCTGCCCCTCACCAGTGCTGAGCACAGGGGACAATCACTGCCCTGCTCCTGCTGGCCACACCATTGTTGGTCCAGGCCAGGATTCCCAGGAGCCTGGGACACGTTGGCTCATGTTCAGCTGCTGTCACCAGCATTCCCAATCATCTCTCCAGCCACTCTTCCCTGCAGCTCAGCATAGGGTTGTGACCCAGGTGCATGACAGCACTGGGCCTTGCTGAATCTCAAATGGCCTATACATTATATAATGCTTTTTAACTGAGAAAATCTACTAATATGATTTGACTACAAACATAGAGAGTGTATCAATTATACCTGTTAATAACTTCAATTCTGATCACTGGTCTATCCTGTTACCAGCAGGTCTGCAAGTAACAGGCTACCATAAACTTCATTGAATTGTCAAAAGTACAGTGATATCCACCTGATTTTACTCAAGAACAAAAGAACTCAACTAGTCCTAGGCAACAGAAACAGCAGCTTTTGATGTTCGAACAACTTGAAGAAATCTGGCTCAAACAAAGGTTCCTTCCTTCAAGATGCCCACAAAGAAAATTTTTTCAGTTCTTAAAACAGTAAAACTTAATGTTTATTTACATTTCTATGCAAACTCTACAGTACTTACACTTCTACTTAATTTTGTTTCATTCTCTATTGTAATCACCATCCCTACTAACATGGAATATGTTACTATGTACAGTCACAATTATTTCCGAGCAGTTTTCAGCCCTAAAGGACACTGTTATAGATCCAGTCACAAGAGTTTGATTGCTGTCCCGAAGTTACTGGAGCTGGTTTTAAAATATCTTGTAAGACAGATAATATCCTCACTTAATTGATCCCATCATGTGGGATTTAGCAGTAATTTTTGAGATTTATGATGCAGTTTTTTAATCCATGTATGTACAAAAAATTAACACAGTTGCAAAGAAGAATAGAACTCTGAAAGACTTAAGTTAGAACACCAAAGCTGTATCTGAAAATTCTTAATTAATTCATCTTCTCCCTCAACACCACAGATACAACTAATTAGGCAACTTACCCAAAAATCAAAGTACTAATGCTATTTTTCTTTATTTTTGCGATCGCTTTGCATCATGAATGTCAGAATCCCAGGTTCTTGAACAAAATTCTCTGTCTTCACTTGGAAAATAGGACTGGACTTCAAGTAATACCAGCCCCAGTGCACTAGCCCCAGGCTAGTTCCCATAACAATCAGAACTTTGTTGTCCTTCCAGAAGGTTTTAAGACTCATTGCAAACTGGCATCTACCTAGGTAAAGATAATTAATTATTTTAAACATATTCTAGAAATCCTTTTTTTTTTCTTGCTCTATAATAACAACACTGAACAGATGAAGCCGAATGTTAATACCTTTAATTGCAGTGCAGCAGATGACTAAAACACTAAACAAAAAGCCTTACTTTGTGAATCGAAAAAAAAAAATAAAAATAACCTCAATTCAGACATTTTGAAATGTTAATTGCTGCATTTGCTTCAAGCTTTGGCATGCTAAATCTTAAACACAACAAAGCAACACAGCTTTATCTAATTACCAGCACCACTGCTCAGATGTTAAGTATCTGAAGCACAAAAGCAGGTTCAAAATATACCTTCCCCCCTACAGTTAATAAAATTAAATGAGCAGCTGAGCTCCTAAGGGAATAGAGAACTTTTAAATTGTAGGCAAAGCAAGGTGTGATGCTTCTGACACCACTTTACCTTTATGCAGCTTTGCATGACCACCTTGTGGTATTCAGAAGCATCACCATTACAAAGAGAGTAATAAATTAATCCTTATAAAATCAGAAACTGGAAAAAACTACTTTCCATAGGATTTCACAAGTATAGTCCAGTTTTTAATGAAAATACTTCACTGGTTAGAGCAGCTGTGTTACAAATACATATTATAATATTTGCTTTTTGCAAATATTAAAATAGATGCTATATATATAATATTAAAAATGAATTTGCTATAGATTTTTATTAGATGTAGTAAAATAGCTGACACAGTTATGCTTATAGTAATTAAGCTGCCTGCTTAGTTCTAATAACATCCAAGACACCTATCGTCTAAAGTAAATATGGACTAAAGCCCAAGCTGAAGGCAATAATAAGAATAAACTAAAACCACAACCAAAAAATATGCATGCTCTAAAAAAAGCAAACCCAAGAAAGAACCATGCTGAACAGTTCTCAAGACATATAAACTAGTTTAGAGAGAAGTTTAAATATGCATAATTGTTTATAAACATGCAGTAGGTTAATGCAATAAAAAAAAAAAGGACGTAAAGAGGGCGTCTCTGAAATAACAATACTCTTAGCTAAATACCAAACACACAGCCGTTAACCCTTTATTAAATCGTTAAATTTTACCAAGAAAATAAACCTCGTTTTTCACAACTACAAAGCTGTAACCCGGAGAGGAAGTGCTCCTACACCCGCCCCACTCCTCACGCCTGACAGGTGTAACAACCAGCCCTCCATCACGCCATGGAGCCCTCACAACCCTCATCATCATCCTCATCATCATCCTCCTCCTCCTTCCCCGCCACCTTGAAGCGCGGGCGGCTGAGGGTGCAGCGCCGCTCTCGGGCGCGGACCGCGGGCACGGCGCACCTGAGGCTTCTCCCCCGTCCGGGAGGGAGGGAGGAAGGAAGGCGCTGCCGAGGAGCCTTCCCGCGAAGGTGAATTCCCACCCGCCCGTCACGCGTTCAAACGCGCCCCGGCAGGAAGCAGAAGTGGAAGCAGCACTGACCCCGGAGGTGCCGCCCCTCCCCGCCCGCCATTAGCCGAGCGCAGCGTCACTCGCGGCCCGGGCCCGCCTCGGCCGCTGGCGGCCATTTTGCGTGCGGGCAGCGGGGGGCGGGCGGCGGTGGCGGCAGTGACGGGCGCGGCCATTTTGGGTAGGGCAGAGCGGAGCAGAGCAGTGGAGCGGTGTGGGGAGGGGGATGGCCATGGCCGCCCTGTGCTGCCCGGCTCTTACGGCCGTGCCTGGGCCTCCAGCCCCTCTTTTCTCCTCGGTTAAACCTCTGAGGGGATGCTCGGAGAGCTGAGGCTCTGGCAGCGGTGCCGGTCGGCTCCCACCGAGCCTCCCTCAGGCGCCGCCTCAGCTGCTCTGTCCCGTTCCTCACCCCCTCCCGGCCTAGCCAGCACGAGTCAGGCTTGAAATATATATATATATATACATCTAATTTTTCTTCCGTGCATACCTGCTACTGCAGCCGCTCCGCCTCACACCTGCGCCCAGCTATCTGAGGCTTCCTGTGGGCGGGCTGAAGTGCCCTGGTCAAAACAAGTTCAAATAACTTTGTTCCCTGACCTCCGCTTTTTCTTAGCTCTTCTGCTTTCCCGTGTTCACTTTTCCTGTATTCACTCCTGTAAGTACAAGAAATACTCCTGTGAATACAGTAATACTTCTCCCGTGTTCTCTCTACTCCTGCACTCTCTGTCAGGAATATCTCGTTTTATATTCACCTGTTAATGAATGGGTTTGTTTTCAATTTCGTTTATAGTTGCGGAATTTATGACTGTAGCGAAAAGACAAGTATCTAATGCCTGAGCTCCATGCAGAAAGGAGTATAATTTTTTTAACTGTATAGTAATTTTTCATTAATTGCGTTTAGCTGTTGTACAAAAGTTAAAAGAGATAATAGTATATGTTTGTGATGGCCCTCTGATGCTCCTCAGAACCTCTTGTCCCTCTATTTGTAGGCGGTTCTGTGGTAACTGGGTCATGTTTTTGAAACTGAATTGCTGAGCCTTAAAGGTGAATGGGCAGTTTATGAATGAAGGAGTGTGAGTAACAACGAGGAGAAAAGGTGCTGGCTGGCTGGAAGAATATTTTTCAAGGGTTACGTGGAGTAGTTGGCAGCACTGGGCATAGAAATCCTAAATGGCAAATGGGAAGATTGTGGTGTGTCTTTTCAGAACCAGAGATGCTTTACTGGATGTGTGAGTAGCTGAGCATTGTGCTGCTCATCCCAAGCTTAGGATGCGCTCCTAGAAACTGACCCAAGTACTGGAGGGGAAAGTTCAGAAAACTCCTCTTTAATGTTGTGATAGTTCATTTCGAACTACAAAAATAGGTAACATCAACTTACCCTACAGAGTTCCTTAATTAGCATTTGTTTGTTTGTTTCTGCCGTTTTCAGGTGCTCCCTCTCCCCACGTGTGGTAAAGGCACCCGGAGATGGGCAGTGGGTGAAGCTTGCTGCTCTATTTCCAAGTGTGTGCCAGGAGTTTTCAGTTCCTCCCGAGCTCTGCATTTCCTCACCACAGGAAGCTGCTTTGCTAAGGTAAGATGCTGTTCATCAGCTGGCAGGGGACACTTGAGTTTGCTCTCTGGGTGACTGTTTTCTGGCTTCTCCTGAGTATCCACTGCTCAATTTGACTCAAATTTAGGGAAGAAAAGTGTTCTGCCATGTTATTTTTTAAGTGTGTCTCACTCTAGCTACAGGCAACCTATGTGTTTGATTCTAAATCATGTCTTTGTGCACAGGTTGTATCAACATTTTAGGTCTTGGAATACAACATATCCCACATCAGGACTTTTTAAAAATATAAATAGATGTATATATATATAGTCTTGTAAGGAGTTTTTCTGTCATATTTGCTTTATATATCCTTATGTAGAGTTTACTTTAGAGGTTTGCAACAGAAAAAGTATTCTATGAGGCAGAATCTTGCTGTCAAACAGTAGCAGTTGAAACAGATCTGTGTTTTTGGTGTTCTTTTGTTTTGTTTTTTTTTTAAAGCAGGAAATGGCAAAATATTTAGGGGCTAGTTGTTTTTTTTTCTATTGAACAATTGATGAGTGGTTTTCCTCATCTTCTGATGTCTTAGTATTGAGTATTTTTTCACCTGTGTAACTTCAGTGATTTCCCTGATGGTTCGCACATAAAACATTTTCCTTTTTGTTTTCTGTAGATTTGCTTACATTTTGTCTGTCTGCTGTTATTTCCTTTGTCTTATCTGTGTGGTCAGTGCAAAGAATGGGGTAGTTGGCAAACTCCCAAAGTCAGCTTACTCCCAGGAAGAGCAGACTGAACCAAAGCTAACTTCTCTTGTGCATCCTTTTCCTTTTTATGTTTTTCTTCTATTATTTCGTAAATTGTATTTGGAGGGGATTTCTGCCTGCCAGCAGCTCTCACATGAGTTGTAGCAGAAGTGTTGCAACAGTATTATTCTGGAAAGTAAATTGTTACCAGAAGAAATCAGTGATACCAGGATGAGTTCAGCTGAACTTACTACATGACTGAACTAGGATGTCTCAAGTGGTCCAGAGCTCTGTTCCTTGCACTGTGTATCTCAAAATTGCCATCAGGAAAGTTGACAGGATTTAATCTGATAAGAGGGAGAAGTTTCCAGGGCTGTTTGATGCAAAGGGGAATGAAAGCAGCATGGCACAAGGCATGATGGTGTTCCAGCTTCTGTGTGCAGGACTGTTAAGAATGTGAAGATTAAAATCATCTGTGCTGCCCTGTGTAGTTGTAAAGTGGGTGTTTATCTTGTTTTGCACTTTTTTTGAAGTTAAATAGTGATAATGACTGCCTTTTGAAATGTGTAAGCACAGTACCTGACAGAAACATGTATCCCCAACCTGACTTGTGTCCTGACATTTTGACAGCTCTGTCACAGTACTTAGCAGTAAATTGAAGTATGCAATGACAAATGTGTATACATTCCTCAATTTTTAGTATATTACTATACCTATTCCTACCCATCTCCTACAAAATTGGCCATTTTAAGAGACTGAAATCCTTCAGGAAACTTTAGATTACAAAAGGCAGCTCTATTCTCTGTGTCATTTCTGTTGCATTTTGTTTTTTGCAGACAGCAGTTACTGATTTTCTTTATTTTGAAGCTTGAACTGTATTGTTTGGATACTCTACCTCCTGCCACTTTACTGACACTCTGCTTCACCTGGTTTTCTGACTAATCCAAGTCTTTGTAATCTATTTGCTCTCTTTCTACCCTGTGTGAAAATAGAATGTATCTTAGTTTTTGTATTCCTGTTTTTTTGTAGCTATTAATTTGGTACCATAGGGCCCACTGCATGTCTCTCCTGAATCCCAACATTGTGGAGTTAGCTGGAAAGACTTTCATGAGTTTAACCTGATTTTCTCCTTTTTTGACAAGTCAGTTTTTGGCTCCTATTTATGTGGAGGATGATGAGCTTCCCAGCTAGCTTCAATCTGTGACTGTAATTGTCAGTTTGGAAAAAAACCTTAGCAATTAATTGAGGGTTTTTTCTTGAGCCCAAGGGAGTGTTCAACTTCTAGCACAAATTAACACTTCCTGAGGTACTTGGAATGGTCTGAGGCAAGGTCAGGGGCTGTACAGCTCAATGTACTTCACTCAGAGTCCCAAATTAAGTGATTTAGGTCCTGTTTGGGATAAGCAAGAGAGGAGGATGTCCAAAGTTCACTTTACTTTTGTGCAACCACCATAAGATTCAGGTTATGTTGCTTTATGTGTGTAGTGTAAAATTGAAAATATACATAATATGTATGTATGGATGGATGGATACCAGGTGAGCCAAAAACTAAAGTTTCTTACTTGAAAGAGTTCTAACTTTGTATTTCCTGTGTTGGATGCAAAATGCCTGGACAGTTATGAAGTTCACTAAAAGAAACCAACACAGGTAGTCATGTAATTTTCCTTTAAATCAGAGTTTTCCTTGTTTTTTTTGAAAGCAGAGGGTAGGGTTTGAAGAACAGTAGTCATGAAGGCATGAGCCACAGATGTAAAATTCCTTCTCAATTGCTGTAGAGATCTGAGTGTTTCTCCAGTGCTGATCACTTTTAATTGGTATTTTTATAGGACCAGCTTACACTGATCTATCATGGCATCCAACAAATTTGTTATTAAGGTAAGTAGAATATCATAGCTTTAAAAAAAAGTCTGTAATACTGCAATACTGCTTAGAATGTGTCTGTTGATACTAAAAGTGCATCCTTCAGGCTTCTGGTCATAGTAGCATACTTTATATGAGCTGTTCTCTCCCTCTGGAAGCAAACTTGGAATTGCTGCTGTATCAAGGCAGAGTGTGTCTGGGGTCAGCTGAGGATTAAAATGCTGTAACTAAAAGTGATTAGTTGTGCAGTGAGAATTAGAAGCTGCATGAATTCTCAGCAAAACACTATTTGCTACCTGTAGTAAAATTTTAGGTGGATTCTTTCCTTACTGTGATCTTGTAATACTATTTATGTACTTCCCAGCCCTAAGGGTTCCTGGTTTAAGGTGTAGCAATGTTCTTAAACTCTTTATCACACTTGACATTTTTATTTGTCTCTTTTTTTTGCCTCTTTTTCCATTTTCAGGGATTGGTTGTTTCATGTGCAATAAAATGCCATTAAAGTTCATTTTGCAAATAGTTCCAGACTTTTGCTTATGTACTGAGGAGCAAAGCTTTTCAAAACATTCTGTAATAAACATAGCACTTCATAATGCTACTACTGTAACTATATCAGATAATCAATAAATAAACCTAATTATAATTAGCACAACATGTTATTATCTTGGAAGTGTTTTTTTCCAGGAATTTTCATAACACAGCAGATTTTTCTTCTGTGGGTCTGCTTGGAAATTTTTGTAGGGCAGCTGCAAAATCTTTCCTGAGTGATGAGGCTGTGGAAGCTGTCGAAGCTTGGTTTTGTGGGTAACCAGCCTGTTTAATGAGAAGACCAAGCACTTAATTTTTGTGTGCTATGTGTTCTTTTCCAAGGAAAACTGTTGTCATTTAGTTGTGTGTTTGCTTTATATTTTTACTGTTTAACAGGATTGTAAACCTTCAGTTAACAGCATCATATTATTCAGTGCTGCTGAGTTGATAGAGGGACTTACAGGAGAAATAGCTCTGATTTTGAGCACATTTTAGCTGATTCTCCATGTCTGTGCACCACTGATGTGGATAACAACAGGAGGTGAGGCTGAAGGCATTGCTTTTCTCAGCTGAGAGCTCTTGATATCATCAATATTCATGTAACTGCCCAAGAAAAAATGTGGTGTGAGTTGGAATGTAGTTGTTAAAAAGCCTGAAGGCACTTGGTTTCTGACCTGCATCATTACAGCTTCATCATTCAGCAAGGATGTTACAGGTATTCAGCATGGACCTTGCAATCACCAAGTTTAGCATCCCTGGGGCCTGAGCAAGGGCTAGGCTCTCATTGAGGATGGCTGTAGGTAAGCAGTATCACAGATTAAGCTTTTGAAAATGCCAATGAGATACAACTTTTTCTTTCTTACAGTATTTGAGAAATGAGAGTAAGTTTTTGCATGTACCAAATGCTGAAAATTAACTTTACCTTGTCCTGATTGAAATTCACTTTGTGCACAGATTAACATTTTACTTGTTCGGTTGGGGATTTTGTATGTCAAGTTTTTCTTCTTTAAATTCACTGGGTTTGATGTGAATATTTTCTAAGACTTTTCAGCTTTCACATAAGTTTTGCAAGGAAGATGCCCATGCAGAAGATTCTCCATTAAAAACTATTCCTGCTTGTCTCTGCAGGTGGAGTACAGAAAATACTACATTCTTTATTTTGGATTCCCTGTGTTTAAAATTGATGGGAGCATTTTACTGAGTCTGAAAATGTTCAGGACAGATGTATTGGAGCATGTCCATGGGAGGGACATGAAGATGATAGAGGGATGGAGCCCCTCTCCTGTGAGGAAAGGCTGAGGGAATTGGGGTTGTTCAGCCTGCAGGAGGGTGACCTTATTGTGGCCTTCCAGTACCTGAAAGGAGCTACAAGAAAGGTGGAGAGAGACTATTTACTAGAGCATGTAGTGACAAGGAAAGGGGGAATGAGTTTAAACTGAAGGAGAGTATGTTTAGATTAGATATTAGGAA
This sequence comes from Buphagus erythrorhynchus, assembly GCA_013400855.1. NCBI lineage: Eukaryota > Metazoa > Chordata > Aves > Passeriformes > Sturnidae > Buphagus > Buphagus erythrorhynchus. The sequence goes on along the minus strand of VZTT01075398.1, from coordinate 10,027 downwards.
GAAATTCTTCCTTATGAGGGTGGAGATACACTGGAACAGGTAGCCAGGAGAAATTGTGGATTCCCCATCCCTTGGAAGTGTTCAANTAACCCAAACCATTCCATGATTCCATTTTCAGGTGCCTCGCCTTGTCTTCTACATTCCCTACTTCTAAGCTTTTAGATTTTGTCAACGTGTATATTTGAATCTTTCTGGTAAGAGGATGAAAATTTCAGGTTACCAGTCTGTCAAATCTTAGCCGACTATCAAATTACTAAGTGGAAACCCCCTCTAATTTGTTTAACTTCCCTTCTTATTACTGCGTGTTTTATCTGCGGATCTCTGCACCCTGGTGTAATGGTTGGTTATTTCCAGTGGAGGGAGCAATTGGTCTGTTTTTGAGAGGAGATCCTAAGCTTGGCTTTATGGGCAATTAAGAGGGATTGAAATAAACTAATTGATGCAGTAAAATAGCTTTAAACCTTAATGCAGAAACTACACTTAGTTCCTAAATACACTTTCTTCACCTACCAAGCAGCTGGATGATACAGTCTTGTGATTTCCAATAGATATTATTGTATGCAAGTTAATTTGATCATCAATTTTCTATTTTATTTTATATTGATAATTCATAAAGCACTGCATGGTAAAATACCCCCAGCATATGAATTTAATTAATCTTTCTGTGTGTGTTGCTAAAATATTTTACTGCTGTTCTGAGAAATAAATCTTAACCTTAATTGGTGAGGCTTAAAGCAAAATCTTGAGCTCTATATGGATTTCAAAAATAATATCACTAGGGCCTTGTTTAAAACTTTGGACAAAGTAGAAAGAATTTCTCTTCCAGAATTGTGTAAATTGACTTTATTGATGCCAAGCTGCAGAACTAAATATAGTAATTTTATGGCTCCAATAGAAGAATTTCATTTACTGTTTTCTGCAATTTGTTCATTTGCCAAAGACGGAAGAGTAACTTGTTACCACATTTCAATAGCTCAGCTCAAAGGGAAGCTTTTTTTCCTTTGTTTCCTACTTGGAGCACTGCTCTGTCTCAGATTTGTAGGCCTTAGATTAAGATAATTGTAGTTTCAGTGTTCCCTCTGGTCATCCAGCTCACTGCAACTGATTTTTCAGCATTGTTGCTCCTTGTTACCAATTTAAATTATTGTGTGCTGGACATATATGTAACTTTTTTGATCCTTCCTACTAATTTTTTGCTTGCTTCAAGTGGCAAGCTCATTTGAAACAGCATGCATGGCTTTTTGTTTTATATTGGGAACAAAGATGGAAATACTGGATATGATTGGACAGGAGGATGACAGTGGGATTGTAATGTAATCAGTTTGTGTACTTTGTTTTTTAACATTGATGTATCTTAATGTAATCATTAAGATACTGACTTATAACCAATCTTGATGAGTCTTAGATGACATCTCAGAGGGCTTGAGAGATTAAAGTTCACATTTCTGTGAAATGTGTCCATTGAGTTAGCTGATCAATATTCCTGTAAATATACGGTTAAGCCATAATATTTTTGTGAGAAAGTGATGTATTTTCTAGGGAGTTGTTTGGAGAGGAGGAAAAAAAAACAACTATGGAGATGAGTAGGTTTTCTTACCTGATATTTTAATTTCTCTCTGATCCTATATAGTGAGTGATAAAAGATAACAGATGTGTTTACTGCTGTGTTAAGTCCACAGATACATGAGAGCAGTGCTCTCAAGTGGGGAGCAAGGATAAGGAATGCTGTTTGTATTAAAGTAAATTTTTATACATTGTGACTGCTCAGAGTTATGAGACTGATTCTACAACTGCTTTTTTGTGTACATAGTTGTGTGTTAGCATTCTGAGTTTTGGTTTGAGAATTAGGTTTTTTTTAGAGAGTACTTAGTTAAATTAACCAATAAATACAGTATTTCTGATATTAATTTCTTTCCCCCTTCACTGCAAAATGAATCACATTGTATGTAAAATTCCTGTGGTTGGAGTACTCACAAATGTTTCAATAGAAACATGCTAAGATTAGGTTTCTGTGATTTAAATAGAATTTTGTAAAGTATTCTAAATCTAAAACTGAGGTACTTGTGTTCTCCAAACACATTAAGGGTTGTTGAGTTTTACATGTATTGTGTGTTCTTATATTTGCTGTCTGGGTCTTTAAAAATTAGGAAATAGTCATGTTGGCCATTAAATAGTGGTTTTCTAGAGACTGAGCTTTCCTGAAGTGGTATTACTCAGAACAGCTGGAAATACAGGTGGTTGAAATTGATATTATCAGGTAGCATCACACTTCCCTCAGCTGTCATACTTGTTTCTGTATAAATGGATCAAATAGGATACTTGTCTAAAAGGGCTTAGAAGTCTTAAAGAAGATGATGAAGAAGAGGCAGGAGGGGATGTGATTTAAAATAGGAAGTGCAAACAATAATAATGGCTGGAGGGACATCTATTTAGTTCTTTCTTAATGCTCCATTTAATTCCCAGTTTCATGGGACCAGATATGGAATGGCTAAAGTGATGAGTAAATAAGTTCCAGAAGAAACAAAAGAGGAAGTTGGGAGGTAGAAGTGGGGGGGGG
>VZTT01075393.1:16107-31448 GCA_013400855.1 Buphagus erythrorhynchus | reverse complement strand
GGGGGAGGCGGCCCCGCCGCGGGGGCGCGGAGCGGCGGCGGGCGGCGAATGTAAATGAGGAGCGGCGGCTGCGGCTGTCAGGGGTGAGGGGCAGGGTCTCTCCGGGGCTGGCAGGGGGGTTCGCCGTGATTGCGCCGACGGGGGAAGCCCGGGGCTCAGGGGGGCCGGGCTGGAGAGGTTAAATGCACGGCGGAAGCGGCGGGCAGGAGTACGGCGTTACACTGGAATTACAGGTGGCTGCCACAGCGGTTCGCTCCGCACAGCCCCTTCCGCTGCGAGCAGTGGGTTGTTTGACATTCTGGCAGTGTTTTACCACTCCTTTACACCGGGGCTCGTGTGCTGTCACGGCAGCTCTTACAGGTTTGAGCCTGGCTGGAAGAGACCTGCGGAGGAAATTTGCTGCTGCTGAGTTAGGATTTATCCCGTGGGCAAGGGAACGTTTGTAGGGGCGTTGGTGTGGCTGCTCCTAGAGAAACTGAGCCTGAGGAAGTGCAGATTTAGAAGCAGTGGCAGCTCCCAGCCCAGGTCCATTCCAGTTCAAAACCTTACCCAAAGCACTTCTGATTCCTGAAAATTTTAAACCTTCCTTTCTCTCCCTTCATTAGCCACAATCATTATTGGTTATTATTTTTCTATATTAACTGATAGAGGGGGAAAACCCTACCTTTTTGGTTACCTCTTGTTGCCTTAGGTTTGCTATTGCTATGTAATTATTGTCAGCCAATAGAAACCTGCTCCATCTGTCTTCTGATGGTGTAGGCTATCTTTTTATTTCTTATTACTTCAGTGGAAATGTTGAGTCTGTTAGGAATTTAGGACTTAAGAATGCAAAGTGGTACACAGAGCTTCTGATGTATAGAACAATCACAGAATGGTTTGGGTTGGAAGGGACCTTTAAAGGTCGTTTAGTCCAGCCCCCCTGCAATGAGCAGGGACAACTTTAAATAGATCAGGTTGTTCCGAGCTCTGTCCAACCTATCCTTGAATGTTACCAGGAATGAGATGTCCAGCACCTCTCTGGGAAACCTGTGCCAGTGTTTTACCACCCTCTGAACCAACCCTCTTTTAGATTCAAACCACTACCCCTTGTCCTATCACAACTGGCCAGATTAAAAACTTTGTTCTTACCTTTCTTATAAGCCCCCCTTTTTTTTATTAAAAAAAAAAATCATTGAAAGACATTGAAAGCCAAAACAAGATCTCCCCATCTACCTGGTTGCTCAGCACTTCGTTCAACAGGCTTTACAATCTTTTCAGACTTTCTTCCAATTAAAGAAAGTTGCTGATGAAATATCACTAACATTGAAACTATGGGTTAATCAGTGAGATTTTGGTTTTGTCAGTGCAAAACCAACCGGTGCCGTGTTTTTCTGGCTTTCCCTTCTTATTTCTTCTTTTGCTCAATATTTCCTTCAAGTTGCTGCATGAATGGCTGAGTCCAAATCATACACCAACAACTAACAACATCTGCAGTTATTTATGTTTTCAATCACAGTATAAATATTAAATAATTAGGCTAAATATGCTAATGAAGCTGTAATAACAGAGTAACCTATTACTGAGTAGGAAATGTAAGATTTTCACCTTCCTATATGATGAGCAAATAGATATGAAGAGAGTTTCCCGGGCTGGCAGCCTCAATTATGTCTTCCAGACTGTGGATACTCTGGTTCATAGTTAAAGAGAGAGGAAACATCAGTCTGCCTAATCTCCCTGCTGCCTTATAAAGAATAAAGTAACAGCCTGAAGCTAAATAGACCCCTTTGCTCCACACAGAGGGGGTTTGTTCAGTAGAATGTCCATCAACTCTGCTAAACTTTAAAAATAATTTTTTTCTGTAAAAGCTTTTTCTTCCTTAGTTGCTTAATATAGTTCAGGAGGAAATTTCAGCTGCTAAGAAAACATTATCCCAGGGTTCACACAAACCACATATGGAAGCCATGTTTCAGAGAAATCACTTGTCTGCCTATATCTTACATACTGAGGTTAACCATTTTAAGGCAGTTTATTTAACTAGCCAGCAACAGATATTTACCGGTTAAAAGATGTTTTCTGAGGAAGACTAAAGTTCAGCCACTTCAGAGATCTACACTTTGAAGAGAGGTTATGACTTGTATGTGGTCAAAAGCCATCAAGCTTGGCTCCTTTGAGGCACTGTAATTCATAAGTAATTATAAAGGACAAACGAAAAAGATTAGAGTTTTTTTCTAACAGGAACAAAATAATTTTTGGTGTTAGAACTATAGTTACAAGAAATTTTCAAAATCTTCATGGGACTTGTAAAAACACATGACATTATTCATCTTCTACCCAATGAAATTTTTTTTAAAAGGAGTGTCAAATCAAAACGAATGTAAATTTTTAGTGCCTAGAGAATCCAAATTAAACTGGTTTAGATATAAAGTAAAATTTATCTTTGCAAAATGAATGGAAGTTGTAAAATGGGATGAACAAGGGTATATACAAGAATTCTTTGTCCTTGGAGGATTCCTTAGCACTCAAGAGAACTGAAGCCTGATAGATCCCCATCAGCTTCAAAGGATCAGGCTGAGGTGCACAAGCAACGCTGAGCTGTGAACTCCCAGAGCTGCAGCCCAAGGAACCCCAGGTGAGTCCTGGGACCGTATCCATTTCTCCTCTCTGTAGGACAGTCACATGGTGGGTAACCAACACCCAGCAGGAGCTGAGAGATTTGCAGGTTTTAAAACTGGATCAGTCTAACTGAAAGGAAAAACCATACACAACTTATTACACAGTATTTTTTCCACCCCCTTCTTATTCTAGGACTATAATTATTCCCTGTTGCTGAAGCTGTACAGTAGTAATCCCTCTCCTCCTACATGCTTCATTTACAACTTGAGAGCTAACAGCATAATAAATTTTTAATAAATTATACTAAAATATTGTGGCACTGCTCTAAAAATAAAACCTGGAGATGAGTTGTTAAGAATATATTCCTTAGACACATAAAACTATCCCTGAAATATGCAGGATTTTTTACAAAAATGTCTTGGCTTATAAACATCTGTGATCATAAATACTTCTCAGAAAAGCACTGGCAGTGAATCTGTAGTATTTGAGTCACTTTTTTAAAGGGAAAAGCTTTTTCCTGTTCACTATTAATCTCTTTTCCTTTCATCTCAAATTTAATTCATCTCTAGGTCTTTACAAAGTCATGAAATTATGCATGTGCTAAGAACGATGAGTTAGAATGAAAGAAGGAAGGACATCACAAAGATTCAATAAAAGCAATAATAAAAATACTGGGAGGAATAAGGAAAATATTGGAGTTTCATTCATTCAGGACCACAATATTGGCCTGAGCCATTTTAGCAAGTTTTAAAAATAATGTTTCTAATTTTGCATCTATTGGATTAATTTTGATTGTGAATTCAGATAACAGCAGGCAGTGGAGTGTTCTTTTACTACTGTAATTTTGTAATTATGCTTATGCTTAACATTGGGTCCCTGAATCCATGGTAAAATATTTCATTAAATAGTCTGATTTTCAGGCACCCTAAATGTTTACCTGCCTATGGAAGCTATAAATACCTAGCAGCTCTAGGACTGAGCACTGTTTAATTAAATGTTTATACGTTGTCCTGGAAATCCCACGTTAAGCCTACAGACTTCAAAAATCTTAAATTTTATATCTGGGGTTTTCTCTCCTCTTTTGTTTCTCAGAAGCATCTCATAGCTCCCCAGAATTTATAAAGAGAAAGAGAAGGACTGAAGAAGGAAAAGATGATCAGCTATGAATGCCAAAGTCATTTACACATAAGACTCGTATATATGCTCATATAGTGAATGGTTTTAGGAAAGTGCTCAGAGATTTCATTTTGATGCACAGTGATTAAGATGGGCTCTCATAAAGGCAGCTGTTAATAGGGGAAAGTTGTTCTTTTGCTGGTTGCATGAACATAACAGAAGTCTCCAAGCAGTTAATTAAGCAAGATGGAAAAGAAGCAATGTATTAAAAACAAAAAATCTTCAACAAAACAACAAAAAAACCCCCACTGCTTTAAAAGTTCTCATAGAGGGAAAGAAAAACTTTAAGGTTTATAGGAGAATTCAAAAGACTTTGAGAGTACTTGTCATTGGGTAAGACTGTAGCTGTTTAGGGATTTTGCAGAAAAGCATGGAATACACCACTGAAAAGAGTGAACCAAAATACAACATTTTCAAAGATTGCCACAATTATTTTAGATCTGTATCTAAATAGTACATATCAGGCTTTGGAATAGTGATGCTTCTCCTATAAATGTGGTGCATAGACTATTCAAAACTAGATGTGTTGAGGATGTGTGTATACCTCACCCATATCTTAATGAAACACATTGTTGAGGAAGATCGCTGGTAGCTGAAAGTAAACTTAGGGTTATTTGTTTTCTTGGTTCAGCACAAAGGAAGTAATTCAGACACAGAAAAGCAATTTTAAAAACATACAACAAAGAAAACTAGTTTAAAGTAGCCCTCACCCATAAAGAATTCCTAGTACTGCTTGAGCAATGGCTGCTGGTGGGAGCTGTGTTCCTGAAAGGTCACCACATCACACTGGAACAGTCCTAAGCTCCATTTTACCTTGTGTCTGTCAGAGTCAGTATTAACAAGTGGCACAGCAGGGGAGAAGCTGAGGCAATCTGGACAGCAAGTGACAAATAAGACCTCCCCCCATAGAATACCTTAATCTCTTCAACAAGCCACATATATTCACATGTTCCATAAACTCCAGGGATTTGTTGTTTCTGATTTTCCCTTCATTTTAGGTGTTTCCCTAGTTTATGTCTATATGGTCAACAGAAATATTTCACCACCAACTTTAGGCTGGGGTTTAATACGTGCTTTCCAGCGAAGACCTCAGGTGATGATGTACATCTCACGGAAACTTAGTGTGGAAATTAAATTATTCTCCTCATGGCCAGCTCTTAGAAAAAGAAAAAAATATTATTTTAATAGTGCAAATAAAAAGCTAAATAAAACTAAAAGCAACTACAGGAAAAGATGGAAGAATATGGAATTTTTTTTTAAAAAATCTAAGATTGTTTTCCTATCTGTTGCAAAATGCCCTTAACTAAGTACTTAATTCTGCAGTTGGGTTTTAATAAACTGGTATTAGGAATGTTGCTATTGTGTCAGCATTGTGATAAAAAAAATCAGGGGGCTTTTCCAGACATCATCATCAAAACACCAAAAAGATAGGGCTTACTATTTTCTTAATAAAAAACAGATAAGATACAAACTTGCCATGTGTTTAGAACCTCCCTCCTGTTCAGAAACTAAATTCATTGCTTCATTATAATTAGGACCTTTAAAGATTTCTTTATAATTGCTAATTACTTTTTAATCTCCCTGGCAATAAATAGATTTTCTAAAATTAATTTATTTCACTCACAAGGACTAACAGATTACCCAAGATTCTGCTCACCATCTGTCATATAAACACAGGTAAAGTAAAATTTTCCTTTCTTTTTCTTCCTAAATTGCATTTCTTTTCCTCTGGAGTTGTTGTGTCCAGATTTATAGTATCACAAGCAGTTTTTGGTTGGATGCATTTATTTGTAAAATAACTTTCAAGAAGCAGAAATTCTATATAGTGAGGACTTTCAGTAGATTGCATAGGGTTATATTAAGCTAAAAGTTCCCCTATTAAGCTAAAAGATACTGCAGTTCTTATTCCTAAATGTAAAACTCTCCAAAACTACAATCACATTCCAATTAGCAAGGTGTTAGATTAATTCATTATTATAGTTCTCCAAATTAAGAAGACTAAAATAAGATGAGCTATTTGTCTTTTTCTGACATTCTTCTGTGCATTTCAGGCAGAGAATGAATAGAAAAGTAATAGAAAATTCATGTTTCCAACCTCAAAGGTTGGGACAGTTTGTACTGAAAATTAATTGTCGTGTAACTTACAGGTCTAGGAAGTGAGACTTCAGAAACAGATATCTGATTAAAATTGTTTGCACTCTCCCTGATCCAATTAGAAAACTACCCCTCTGCCGTCATGGCACTGTTATTTCTGAGTTTTATGAAGATACAACCATTTAGAGACTACTGGTTCTCTTCTTTACAGCTAGATGAAAGTATTTGAACAACTGCATTACCAAAACAGTTTTTAAAGTGTTTTTCAGGGGCTATTAATTCAGCCCCTGAGATGTAAACATTAGCATTTTGTAGAGACTTTTAAGTGCATTTGGTCACAAAACATACGGCTTGATTTTGATTCAGTAGCGCATTTCTTGTCTGATGGTGTGACTCCTGGAAATGCCCCAGTCAGTGTAACTTTCCAGAAGGTTCCACAACAGCTTCCATGTTCTGACAACAGTACTTTTTGTCACTTTTTCGAGATTATTATTAAAATAAATTTGGAGCACTGACTAAACAAATAAAATATGGCTGTTTTCCATGAACAAAAAAAGGGTAAAAATATGTATTACATGGAAACCTGGAAGGTGAATTCTCTTCTAGCATATTGATTTCTTTTGAATTTTTTTTTATTCTGAGTGTGATATTTTTGTTTATTCCACAGGCAGGAAAAATAAAATAATTTTCAGAGAGTGCTCTCCTTTCTTTTAGTACATTCCAGGGCAAAAAATCTTTTTTGTTCTCCACCCACCTTGCCATCCTCCTTTTGCCTACCATTTCTACCATTTTTTGCTTTCATCGCTGCTTGCAAAAGGTTCTCAGCCATTTTCACAGGGCCAACCTTCTAAACAATCTCTGCCCATCAGTTTCCTGGGGGTTCAAGTGTTGGACTCTTCCAAAATTCTGGAAAGACCAGTCTGTAGCTTTGCAATACAAATCTCCAAATTCCACATTTGCCACATCAGTTCTGATGATATTCTTTGGATATTTATCTCATACTGTATATGAATTAGCTATATTAATCAACTTTGACATTAATTGTCAGACACAGCACTACGATCAGAGAGATAAGTCTTAAAAACTGCCATTCCCTGGTTTCCTGTTGGGGAGAGTGCTGGGCTCAGGTGATGCACTGTCAGGACATTCCTCAGGGACTCGTAATAACCTCCCCACTGTCAAGCAGATGGAGCCACAGACTGACAGGTCTGCAGATGTCTGTCTGTAAGCAGGTCTTTAGTCTATTGGCAAGCTCAATCACCAAGCTGAACATCCAATAAAGCAAGCACACCATCCACTTTGTCTAGATTCTAAAGCAATTACAAGTTACTCAGTGCAGGTAGCACAATTGCTGATATTTGCATGAATCATGCAGGGATTTGCCTGGAAAGGATGGGTCAGCAAATGCTTTAGCTTCTTACTTATGTTCAGTAAAAATGAGATCCCAAATGTGGGTGAGTTTGTTCATAACGTGTCATACTTACAGGTGTTTGGCTAAACATTGGTCACACTCTGAAATGAGCAGTATGCAATGCATTGGTATGCCAACAGGCTAATCCTTGGAAAGAAAATTGGTGTATTTGGGCTGTGAAATTTGTAGTAATTCACCCAGCCCTGTGGTAGCAGTGTAAGGAATCAGGCTGGTAGCTGCTGGGCTTGGACTGAGAGTAGCAGGGCTTCTTTCACCTGAAACAACCAACCCAAGGGGACTTGGGAATCCCTCACTGGGGACACCTTGCCTTGAATTCACAGAATAGACAGCAAACTATGTCTGAGTGTGAATGTGCGTATATCCACAGTAGTAAATAAATGTTGTGATTTGCAGCTCGATTCCAACACAGCATCCATGTCCTCTTTCATCAGTGTTCCCAAATAAACTATTTTATCAGCATTAGCATCAAGCTTTTCAGTTCAAAAGCAAAGGAGTTCTCTTAAGCCATTGAAGAGTTTACATTTCTTCCATCTGTCCTGTAACTTCCTCACTGTACATGGAAAATGGAGGTTTCCAATCTCTGTGTCTGGTTCTGTTTGCTTAATTCAACCTTGTTATTAACCCTCTAGCAACTCACAATCCAACACACATCAACCAATATGATCCTAATGGTTTTACAGGCCTGTGGCCATATTATGAGACTTTGAAGTTAATAATTTTGCTTGAATAAGGAGTTCAGAAGTGTTAAAGCTTTTGCTTAAGAACTGCAGACACAGGAACAAAAAATACAATGTTCCCTGCATACCCCTTTTTCTCTTGAAGACAAAGTGGAAATATTTGCTTCATTCTTTTCTCTTCCAATGCAAGTATCTGCAGTTTCACCAGGTTTACATCATTAAAAATTCTCCTCTAAGGCAAAAGTTTTAGAGTCAACTGAACAGGGCTCATTTTCAAGTCAATGAGTTTCTATTTGAACAGTCAAGTCATATAAGTAAAGATAGTGGAATAAGAAAGCAATAATCTAGTAATAATGAAGTGGGAAGAAGTGTGAGTACTTATTAAGCCTTGCTCCCTCAGGACTCAAAATTACGTCCGAGTTTTCAAATGTGCTGAGCTTCAACTTAAGTCATGTGCATGTAATGGAGCAGAGAAAATTGTAACAGATTTACAATATTAACAGTTTACTGAATTTTGCACTTGTGTCAGTAGTACTTCAGTGTATAATTTATTTTTCCTAANCAAAAAGAATGAGTACGTTTTAGTGCTGTTCTTTTTTTCAACTATTTTGTCTTAGAGGAGGACCATGAGTAGCTTTTTCCCACTATGGTTATTGTTTGAATGATGAAAGGGGAGAATGAAGAAATGAACAAAAAACAAAGGACATTTGTAAAACTCATATAATTTGCCCATGGAATTTTAGCACTCATGCAAAACATGTTTGAATTCAAACAAACATTTAAATTTCTTTTTCTCTGTCTGAATTTTTTGGGGGAGACACTGACCACATTTCAGCTTTGATGTAACCATTTTTATCCTAGACAACTTACAGCTTTAATTATTTAGTACTTGTGTTAGACAGCTGAATCTTCAGTCATTCTCCTTCAACAAGAAATCTCTGAACTTATTCTTCCTCTACCCCTCCAACCTCATCACAGACTCAAGTCAAACTTTAGCCAATCCATAATCAACTTCTTCCAACCAGTAATTCTATTTATTTGGTTCCTTTTGATTTATAATGCCATTCAGTGTGGCATCTGCCTCATCTCAGCCCTATTCAACCTTCACCAAGGTCATCTTGCTTGGTACTTGCTTATTTATCTCCTCCAAGAAATGCTTTATCTAATGGAGAGTTGTAATTCTCAAAGTAAGCAGTGAAGGAACCTGTTTCTCTTTGTCATCTGCATGCACATATGGTTATATGCAGATATATATATTTTCATTGCTAACTACAGGTTTTTTCAATCACAAAAGTTTCTCTGTCTGTCAGGAAAAGTTTGTGTTCTTACATCATCTATATTAATACCAGCTTTGACTCTATCACTATTAAAGAAAACTAGAACTGATTCTCCTCTTTCCTCTTGATTTTTATTTCCTTTTTGTCCATGGTCATGACAAGAAAGATCATATGGGGAACATAATACACCCAGGCAAAATAAAATATAGTCTAAAGAGGCAAACTTGGTTAAAAGTCTGCCTGAACAACAGCAGAAATTATTTTTAAAACATTGAAAAATTAAATACACAGTCATGGTTTACATAATGCTGACCTACAATTATTTTTGTAGTTCAATTGCTGCTACTGGCTCTCTCATCCCTTTGCACATTCGCAGTGGCATCACAAGACCTCTGGCAGTGGTACTGTCCAGCTGACGTCAACTCCAAGGATCAAGAACTTTATTTTAGATGCAAGTCAGGATTTTGCTTTTGAAACAATGTACTTTTTGTTAGCTTCAGAAGTGGTTTTACCTTCTCTTTACCTGTTGCTTTCTTCCTATGTCATTCAGTTGAATGGCTAAAAATAATTACCAGGTTATAAATAAGTAATGCCCCTGAATACAAGGGGAAATGAAAAGAAAATGGAGACATCTTTTGCATTCGTTTGAAACCTGTTCAGGATAATCTCCTCTGGAGTGTAACTGTAATTGGTCAACGTTGCGACTGAAGATTAGGAAAGACATAAGAATTAAAAGGAAGGGAAATAACCTACATCTCACTTTGAAATAAAATCTGTTTGCCTGACACAAACAGTCTTGGTTAATAACTTTATAGCAGACATACGAACAGTCAGGGAGATATTTTTGTCCATAATGTGAAAAAATTAAAGAGAACTGAGCAGTGAAGGTCTAAGGAAATACTAAAAATAGCAGGAAACTGAGCCAGCCAGTCATGGGACCAACAACAGTGCTAATTGTTATACAGAAAGAGTAAGAAATAATTCCTTTAGAAGATGCAAATTCCCAAATGTTTTGTAAGGTATCAGACATTTTTTTTTATCTGGAAGGATATTATGCCCTTGCAAACAAACTCCGTGTGTTTGGTACTGTCTTTGAAGCAGACGGTTTCCTCTTGCAGAATTAATTTTCCTTACATTTTGCTTAAAATTAAATTTTACTTTCAAGAGCATTTTCTAAAGCAGCGAATGATTGTGAAGTATTAAAGACATGAATCTTTGTGAATAGGCAATTTTAATGAAAAAGAAGTTGCTTAAGAAAACATACCTAGAGTGTGGTTTAGCAATGCTTATTCATTTTCATCAGACACCCTTGATTACAAAAGAAAATAGATAAGGCATAAGTCATACTAAGTTTCCTGATTTTATCACCACTCTTTTTAGCAACTGGGACGATTCAAGGGGATGACCTGGGAGGGATTTCCTGTTTAACAAGCTAGTTTCTGCTAGAAGAAGGATTCTGCTTCTTCATGTTGAAAGAGCTGCCCACGTTCACTTAAATGTAAATGAGTACACTTGTAATTTTCTGCACACTACTCTTGTTTGAATGGAAAATGTGAGGGAAGACACAATTGAAAAACAGACCTAAATTTGTTCAAAATGTGGAGACAAATTTACAAATTTGATATGAATGAAAGTAATTTTTGAAGTGTATGTATGGTACAGAAAGACAACACAGGGGAGTTTACAAGCTCAGAATTTCTTTGTGAGGTTCTGCCTAATTGAATGTACAGTAAATGCCACTGGAAAGAGCAGCAACATGCTGATGAGGTGAGGCATTCTTCATGCATTTCTTTAACAGAAAAGTACAGGTAAGTTACCATTCACTTCACTAGCCAGAAGTAGTTAGTTCAATTCCATCTCTCTCATTTTAGCTTTGTCAGCCTCTATATCCTGGTTGTTAAAACATAGTTCTGCTCCTCTATTCTGCCTTATTTACATTGTTTTAAAAACTGTTCCTCAGATATCATTTGCCATGATTTAAATGTTTCAATGATTTGCTTCTGAGAATGCTGCCTATTTGTCATATCTTTAAAGGATCTGGAGGAAAATATTAGTAATAATATAGATAAATGGGAATGAGTTATTCTATAAAAAGAATGGATTTTTTTTCAAGGGAAATAATTTTCAGGAATTTGTGTTAAGGAGGAGGGTAGTTATATCAGCCGTTGCTTGTGATGGTAAGTCTGAATTAATTACTGCATACACAGTGCTATTATCAATTTGCTAGCTATCCAGCATGAAAACAATAGTAGTGGATTTCAATGCATAGAATTATGCAATCCTAATTTAATGTACATAAGCCTTTATAAAATCAGAGATCAACTATAATGACCTCCAACTGCACCAAATATTTCAGAGAGAAAGACGTTGCTATAGGATCAATTCCTAATTTTTTATCCACTTTGCTAAAAATAAAATATGACGATTCTGACACATTTATTCACGTTGCAAGTACCCATCTGCAGGTGCTGCTCTACTGAAGAATAGAAAGGCATGGTCCTGACTGAAGGTTCATTGATGCTGCAATGAACATCTGATTACAGGAAAAATTTCACTAAGTCTGCAGGAGCATGGTTATAAATAGGTTGTGCTCAGCATGTCAAGCATACAGATTTTACCCCATTAGGAATAAAAAAAGTATTGGTTCACTTTATGTTCTCTGTCTTTGTTTGGATAACTCACTTCTTAATCCAATACAGGCAGCAAGCAATTAATTTTCTTCCCATGCCCTTATTCCTGTCAGTCCCAGTAATAGAGGGTTATGCCTTGTTTCTTTGGATCATTACTGGAACACAGTTATTCACTGCTGTCTCAGGGTTGATGAGCAGGTGTATTCTTAAATCTTCATTTAGTTTTCAGTGAACCATTTGGATATTTCAATGTTTGATCCCTCACATCCATTCCTTCATGTCACTCAAATTTACCCTGTGCTGACAGGATTGCAGTGCCAGATTAATTACTCTATATAACTTTGCTTTGCTAGCAAGCCATAAGTTGAGGAAACTATGATGCATAAAAAATTATTGTTGCAGTTCTGATATAGCAAGGTCTCTAGCATGGGCACATCCTCTTACTTGTTCAAATTATTCAGTCAAGAAAAATGGACATGTTTTCAGGCACAAGCATCTGGAGCCTGATTGTGTGTCCCAACTGTATCAGCTGGTTTAATGCCATTCTTCATAAACTTTGTCTCTCTGTCATGCACACATACACAAACATCAAACACACAGACTACTTACTTGTGTCTTGCACATTAATTTCAAAGGAGAGTTTATTGATAAGGCACGATTTCCAGGTTTTGTCAAGAAAAAGGAGGGGAGGAAAATAGCTAAGAGAAACAGTTAAGAGAGCAGACTGAACTTCCCTGAAACTGAACAATAGATTTTGTTGCTTATGAAGATTACTATAGAGTAGGTATTGGTGCACACAACTGGCTGCAAATTTCTTTGTGAGATGACTGTGATTGAAGTTCAAATCTATAGACCTCTGGGCTTCATAAATTTATATCGTGAGAGATTTTGAGCTGCTCTGTGCTGATTTACATTCTCTCAGGTTATTCTGTTGTTGAGATGTTTACTGCATGAATTTATTGGTATGGAATGACAGCTGGGGAGAAATAAATGGAAAGCATTGGTAATGTTAAGAAACTAGTCTGGGAAAAGGAAACACCTGTGTGAAGAGGACAAAATCCAAGGTTCTTTTTGACAAAGAAAAGTGTTACATTGGACAAACCAGCCAAGAAACAATATATAACTATGCAAAGGCAAAATTCAATGCAGTGTATCACATCTGAATGAAATCACACAAGTATTTGGGAACACAGTATAAAAGTAAGTGCTACAGATGCCTTCTGCAGACATTTCCCCACAGTTTTTTTGCCCCTGACTAGGATCTCAATCCCCATATATGCCAATGTCCCAAGGCTGCATTCATCTGCTATTTTATCATCAATGGGCAAGATTTAAAACACTTTGTTACTAACTCTTAACTAAAAATACACCCTGTTTCTGAATCTGACTAGAAAAAAATTCAAGAAATTTGTTTATTATGTCCTTACCCTGACAGTCATCACCGAAGTTGTCACCACTAAAGACCCATTGCCTCTAATAATACTTTTTCTTTGTGAGATCAAGAAATTGTTGTCCAGGTAAGTGACAAGACGGTGAAGTGGGATTTTCTGTGTGTCAGTCTGAGGCAGAGTGTGTGCTCTATCAATATTATGTATACCATGCAGATTAAAGCTGAGGTTCTACCAAAAGAAGAAGAAAATACTTGATATACAACAGACTATGAATGACCATTAAGTTGCTGGACCACTGGTGATTCCAAAGTAGATCTCAGGCTAATGGTGCTGTAGAACAGAGGGAGATACTTATGCTGCCAATGGTAAGAGCAAAGCAAAACAAAACCAAGCAAAACAACAATGAAAAACCACCAAACAACTTGGCTATTACGATCATAGGATCAGGCCAAATTATCAGCTGGAAAAAGTACTTCAAAGAAAACAGTTACTCTGGGCCCTGGGGAAACCAATCTGTTTCAACTGCTGCTGTTCCAAAAGGAAATAGCATATCTGAGAAACTCAAAGCTTTTTGTAACCAAGGCTAACATTAGCAGCACTTATACCATACCAACCACAATAATGCAGTGGACAGAGCCAAGATTGAAAGGATATTTAAAGCATAATTTACTTGATGGGACAATAGAAAATGCTATTTACTGCTCATGTTTCTGGCCCCATTATTCATTAGAGTAACACGTGGTGGTTTGTTTGAAATTCTGAGGGGGAAGAAAGGCTTGGACAGGTTTCATCAAAATGTAAACTTCCTGCTATGTTTCCATACATGCCAGTGGTGCTTTCAGATCACTTCTGCAAGGTTCTGAGCACAGCCTAAAAGGTGTTTTTTCCTTGTTTCCAAAGCATACTCAGATTCTGCCTTCCTCCTTTTGACTAAGATTCTGCTACATCATTAGGGCCCTATGAGGAAGGGATGAGAGATTTGAGGGTTGGAGTTGATCATCCTGGAAAAGACAAGGCTCCAGGGTAACCTTATTGCATCATTCGGTACCTGAAGGAGCTTAGAGGAGAGCTGGAGAGAGACTTTTTACATAGACATGTAGTGATAGGACACAGGGTGATGGCTTTAAACTGAAAGTGGGCAGGTTTAGATTACAAAGAAATTCTTTGCTGTCATGGTGGTGAGACACTGGCACAGGTTGCCCAGAGAAGATGTAAATGTCCCATCCCTGGAAGTGTTCAAGGCCAGGATGAATGGGGCACTAAGCAACCTGGTCTAGTAAAAGTGTCCCAGCCCGTGGTGAGGAGAGTTGGAACTAGATTATCTTTAAGGTCCCTTCTCAACCCAACCCTGCATCACAACCCAATTTATGATTTCATGATTTTCCATTACTAAATTTATTTGCTGACTCTGTACATTGGCAACATTTGCAAAGTTCTCCATGTATCATTCCCACACAGCTGCCTCCTTTCCATGTGTTTCTAACACACAAAGAAAATTAAGAATGAAACCTAATATATGACTCAAAGTTTCTGTATTCTGATGTGTTTGTTAAAATGATCATACACTGTTGCTGACCATGAGGAGCACAGCTGCTGTTTTTTTCTGTCCATTAGCCTGTGCTTTTCAGAGCATTCATTCTGAGCTGTCTGATCCTCCTCTACTTTGGCTGGCCCATGTAGTACTTATTGCAGATAAGGAGCGACAAAACTGTTCCTAAATGCTGTGTCCTCTGCCACACAGCAACCAGCTCTAGGGAGGGAATACTGCTCTTTCATTCTCTAGCTCACACTCCTGTGGAAAACCTGACTTTCATTTCCACAAGTTCAGGAGGATCAGGCCAGCACCATGCTTGACAGTGGAAGCACCAGCCCGAAGCTACAGAACCCTCAACAGCTACTGCACCAAATCAGCACCTACACAAGTCCTCATCACTGTGGCAGTGAGTGTGATTGTCATCCAGATGACAAAACAAAACTAATCCTTTTGGCCTTCACCAATCACTGAAATTCTCAATTGCTTTGATGAAATTGCTTTCATGTGGGTGAGGGTCCGTAGTGATGCAGAGTCCCTG
>VZTT01075391.1:46452-110303 GCA_013400855.1 Buphagus erythrorhynchus | reverse complement strand
AAACTTAGGAGAAGACTAATGCATTTCTATGTGTTAGCACAATTCCAGATGGGAAGAAATAGTGTATATTGCACATGACAAGAGGCAATATGATTATGTAGTTTCTCTCTGTGAAATCAAGTGCTTCAGCAGGGTTTTTTTTCTTAATATTTAGTAGGACCTGCAAAAAAATGTATCTTTCATGAAATTACTTACATTATGAAATATTCAGGTAGAAGAGCGCTCATGAAATCAGCAGACAGAAAGGTGGTTGGTAGGAAACAAGTCCTTGAGGAAGAAAAAACAGAAAGTTGAACAGAAGATAGATATATAGGTTAAAATTCTGCCACTGAATTTTAACATCCATTCTAGATACTTATGCTGAAACCTTGATGTTGGACCTAGTGAAAAAACTGTAATGAAGAATATGTAGACTTGAAATACCATCCAGAGCCCTCTAAAATCACCGTAAAATGGAAGATGCTCTACTTCCAGACTGTAGTGTTTAACTGGAGGGTTTTTAACCTGTTTCTCCCTGGGATGTTAGTATGTACCTTGTGATCTCAGGATGGCATGTTAGGATCTAAGTCTCTGAATCTTATCCTGCATGTTGATTCCTCACCCCTTCCTTGAACAGAACTGTGGCTGCTGCTTTCTTTCCTGTTCAGAGCTTTATGTTTTGCAAAGTGACTTTTTGATAGGAGTCTCTTGCTTTTTGAGGAATCTCCTCCTCTACTTGATGGTCTGGTGGTTCATCAGTCTTTGAAGCAGTATGAAATTCTGGTTAATTCTATTATCTGCCTGATGGTTCAAATACCCATCTGTCACCTCTTCAGCCATCTGGTTATGCAGTCTCTTTTGGAAGCTCTCCATGATTCACAAGGATGCAAGGAGAGCCAAAGTAAGGCAAGCATGTCTTTGTTGTGATTAGGCTCACTTATCTGGGGGAGAACTGAGTCCTGGTTTCTGCTTGTTTCTCTCAGAATTTATTTTTCATGGAAATAAGTGAAATGGCACAGCTTCCTGTTAGAAAGTTACTCTTGTTTTAAGGGTCCCGTTATTGAATACTTTAAGCTTGCATATTTTGTGTATGGAGTTTAGTTCTTAAAGCTTTGACTTTCACTAGGTGGGCGGGAGGAAATCTATAACTCTATCTGTTTTGAGATGCAGTCCCTAGTTCTTTGAACTTGTTCAGTGCAATAAATCTTGTCAGACATATATCTTGCACTAACAGTGCATCTGAGGCAGCAATTACTTGTAACTCTTTAGATATCCTATTTATCACCTATAAAGGAAGATTAATAGAAAGACAAGAAATGGCAACGAAATAAAATACGTATGTGCTTTTGCTAATGTTGTTTGCTCTTAGGGCTCTTACAAATTCTGACCACTTTTGCAGAAATGAAGAGAAAGCTTTACAAACTAGGCCCTTATGAAATTCCACTAGTGTAGTGTAGTGCAACATTTTAAAAATGATTTTTCCTCTAATCAGGTAAAGACAGCTGACTGTATAGCATAATGGAAGAGCAGGAGTGTCAGGGAAGAGATACACAAATGGATTACATTTGGTGTGGAGAATTAATATGCCTCATTCACACCATGTTTAAATGGAGAGGAAGACCAATTTGTCATTTAGACTTCTTAGTGATTTAAAAGTGGAGAGAATGGAAATGAGGTCAAAAAACAGAAAAGCCTGTAAAATGACAGCAAGAGAAACATGCACTCTGTAGCCTATTGCAGGGTGACATGTTCAGTGAATTTAACCTTTTTTTTCCAAGTGATAAATTGTGCATGAGCAGAGTTCAATATTTTTGTGGATTCTTTTTATGAATGACAATTACTCACTGTGAGTTGTTCATAAAGTTGTTTAATTTTAAGTTCTAACTATCTAAAATCACTGTAAGCCCTTTATAAATTGGTAAAAGATAAAATTACCTTTTTTGGACAGAATAGCTTTTCTAAGAAAAAATCAAACAGTAGCAACAGCAATTCTCTGCATCCTTTTGCAATCCTGGGGAATCAGATCCTTTTTGGTCCAATTAAGATAACCTAGGAGCTCATGGCATTTCATGCTGGCAGCTAATAATCTTCACAGCCAAAAATCAAATCCAGGGATTCACTTGCTCCAACATTTTTCAGCTCTGCTGTTTCTTCCTGACTAAGCCCCCTTTAGCGACAGTGAGATACAGTAATGAGATGTACCCACCAAACAGAGTAAAAATTTTTCTTTGCATAGCCATTATGAGTTCATATGTGCTTTCCACTGAAGGGCATGATTTAACTGCCTTTTCAGTAATTTCTCACCAAAAACAATATTTCTGGAATAGGCATTGTCTTCCTTGAGCATATTTATATTGAGAAAATAATTTCCCTCTTTTATTAAGGAAATCTGTTAAAAGTTCAAAAGTTTTTCTCTTGTCTGGTATTCTTCCATTTTCAAGAAAATGACAGTGTGGTTATTAGGCATCTGTGTTAATTTAGTTCAGTTTGCCTATATATCAATGGCATCAGTTGGTGTAAACATGCCACAGTCACAAGGCTGTAGCTCCTCCTAATTTGGCAAGTGAAGGGGCCTCTATTAGTGCTTTCGTTCAGATAAGGAGCCTGCTTTTGAAGCACATCTGATCAACATTACTTTTGCCATGGTTTAGACCACATTGAGAATTTGTCTCAGGGTTCTCCAACTGTATTCCCTTTGAGTGTATTCCTGGTCCAGTCTAAAATCAGTTTCAAATGAAAGAAATGCCTACCAAGATGGGTCTGGTGTAGATACCCCAGGTTTTAGCACTAGCTTTTTTTTTCAACAGATTTGTTACAATTTCACTGTAATGCTTGTTAGCATGGATATAGCTGTACAGCACCCAGAAAATTAAGGAACAATACAGGTTTTACATAATTACATCATTTATAGCCCTCAAGCATCATTGTACATCATTTTCGGTATGCCCATGTCCCCATATACATTTCTATTTTTTTTAAGCCTCAGAGGTATTCCCCTACATTTTGCACTTGTTAATGAGGGTAAAATTCCACCTGGTGTATTTTCAAGGAAATCTATAAAAAGCTTCTGTAGCTAAACCCTTGGTCTATGTGTAATGGCCAAGGATCCTTAACAGTTTTGCCAGGTACCGAGATAGGGGGCCAGGTGCAAATACGGGATCCACAGAAAGAGTTCTGGTGATGCAGAATTACTGCAAACACTTCTCCACCAGTGCTGCTCCTAGTGACAAGGTTCTTAATGTGGCTTGCAGCAGAAGCAGGGACATGCTGATTGATTCTTATTCTTTATCACTTTCCTTTGGCAGTAGTCATCCATGGCAATCAGCTGCATAGACGCTGCCCCAGAGGAGCACTTGCTGGCAGGGTAGGAGTGGAGCACTAAATCTCACAGGATTCCTGCAGAATAAGTGTGTTTTCCACTTCACTACAGGATCAGCCTATTTTCTTAATTTCCAAAGAGTCGGGTGGGTTAGTGAAAGATAGGTTAGGGAAACTGCTGGGTTTCCAATGAGGTTGGAGATTAGCAGCTATTCTCTTTAATGAAAGTAAAACTGTGAACTCCATGTGAAGAAAAAGCTACAAATCTGTTGGAATCTGCCTGTATCTCTTGGAATAAGTAGCTTAGGTGCTAGCCATATGGATTGCAATTTCAATTACCACGATTTTGCCAGAATAAACAACTGTTGGGAAAACCTGAAAGCTTTCCAAGTGATCTCCTTGTTCCATACTGATTTTAGACTTTTTTAAACTGAGATTATTTGTCTGTATGGAAAATGGAAATTTTTGTCTTTATGGAAGGAAAAAAGTCTTAATTTGATGACAAGTGAAGGTCAGTCATTCGAGATAAGTCTTGCTGTTTTTCTGAAAATCAGCCAAAATCCAATGACCTTAGGAATGCCTGCAAGTAGTAGACTGGTTTCATACTTCCCTTTCTGCCTTTTATCTTTTGTAATGAATAGGATCATGGAAAACATGGGAAAGCAATTCATAGTCATGAAATTTAAGACAGTATGACAACCCTAAATTCTGAAGGTGCCTCACTTCTAAGTGCTTTCTTTAGCTATATCTCATTATTTTGATCTGAAAAAAAAATTCCTTTTGTTTATATATGTGTGGTGGCGATGTATTTGTAAGGAACATTATGGGTTTCTTTTCCTGAAAAATACTTTTCTTAATTTGTTGCATTATATATGTGAACCTGCTGTTTAAGAACATCCTTCAAAGATTTTTTGTGCTTTTTTTTCATCTCATGTATGCACAGTGTTAGCATTAATTTCTGTGTTTGGTACATTTGTTTGCTGAAGGTTGTAGAAAAAATTTTGTGCTAGAAAAATATGTGCTGGGTAATTAAAATACTGACATATGAAACAAAAACTTATGCATGAGGATGACAGCACTGTCAGTATTATTTCATAAGGATTCACAGTGAGTTTTATGTAATGAAATATAGATATTCTGTGATCTCAGTGTGTAGGGATATGTTTGTATGTGCACACATACACACACACAAAATTTCGTATTTCTGAATCAGAAGCTCATCTAATGGCTCATATGTCCCGTGTTGTCCAGTGTACACATGGCTCATAGAGCAAAAGCTCCTTTGGACTCTTGTGCTCATCTTTTCCCCTGGAAAAGAAAGATCCTGTTCACAGACAGGAATCTAAGCACTAAGCTGTTAAAAAAAATAGTCAAAGGCATTTCTCTATAATGAAGGCCATTTATCTACTAAAGGACTAAAAAGTTGAGAAAAGCTGAGTATGTAAATTCTGTAGGTGTGCCTAAGCAGCCAAAACTGTAGCTATTAACAATGATCAGTGCTGTACTACAACTTGTAAATAAATCAGTATAGATTTAGCAAATTATATATTTTTTTCTTTGTCATAGAGATTGTTTTTGGGTTTTTTTTCCATTCAGTTAATTTCTAAAGTATGCAAACAAATTTTACTCTCAGGACAAGTTCAGCCAGCTAAATAATCAATCTGATGCATGAAAGTTTCCAACAGTTGTGATCATTTGACAACAGGAAACTAGAATTAAAGTTCTCCACCTCCAGCTTGGTTTAGACATGGTTCAGGTATGTCTGTGCTTTGTATCCCTACCTTCATTCTGTTTGCACAACAAACTTTTCAAAACCATCATTAACAATTTACTTTCTATAATTTGTGATAATTATGATGTAAATTATAGATGAACACATCAAAGAGCAAAGATGCACAAAATTATGGTTCAGTTCTAATGGCTGAGGAAGACAGAGCAAGTTGTCTGTTCCAAGTCTTTAAAAGATGTTTAAGCATTTAGCCAACAGTCTCTTACCACAGGTGTTGGGCACCAAAAAATCTTTAGACTGTCACTATAAGTTTAGGTACACAATAGTCTTTGAAGCTAATTTCTTGTTAAACAAATAACAAAGATTTAAATTTGACCAAAGAGACCAAAGAGCGTTCAAGCTAATGAAACCCGTGCCTTTGGTAATTTTCTCTGGACTTTAATTCCTACTGAAGTTTGTTTTAATTCTCATAATATATTTCATGGTTATAAAGCTAGAAGAGATTATTAGAATATTTAGTTGGAGCTTATTCATACTGCAAGTTCTTAGTGTCACCCTGTTGTTTATACAATTGGCTTGTGACTTATGTACAAGGAAAGCCCAAATAGAATGTATAATGCATACAGTTTTTCTGTTGAAGTGTTTCTACTAAGGATTATTTCTATTCATTTCAAATTTGCAGTGTCACTTTATTTGAAGATCCCAGTGGAATTTTAGGCTTTTATTTTAGCTCTGAAAATAATTTTAAACAATTGGCAGTAGTAGAAAAAAAGGCTATTGGGTATATAGCTTAGTTGTCTAATTTCTAAATAGTTTAAATACTAAGGCTGTAAAATAAATTATGTATGGCATGCATTTAAATGAATAAAGAATGCTGGTCTTCCTTTGGGGAATAGCTTTAATTTAAAAAGAAAATTATGGTTTTTATGTAACTCTCAGTTGGGAGCGCATTTGTTAGAAAAATAAATATTCAGTGTTTTGAAAATATAGTTCTGTTTAAGCTAGAGGCTCAGTAAGAAATCACCATATAGGCAATTCCCATCTAAGAACTAAGCTACTGATGCACCTAACTCAGCTGGATTAGTAAAGACAAGACTGTAAATTGAGTTCCTGTAAAATGTGTCTCAAAAAATGAACATGTGCAAGAAGGAAGTTGTGAGTAATTTGTTCTCTTCACTGCTGTGGGGCATGAAATCCTGTACGAGCACCACTGCAGAAATTGAAACCTGGCTTTTGTGGACCAGGTACTCAGAGCTTCTGTTGGATTTTTTTGGTCTCTTTATTTCTGTATGTCCAGCAAAGCAGGTTTGTTCTGCTTTCCCATTACCATGGATTGATTTTCTCATGGCTCTGGGCTATACTGTGGAAGAACAGTGGAGCTGCTAGTTTTGATCTGTGGATCTTTCATGTAGATGTTGGAGTTTCCTCCTCCCCTGCTTTACAGGCTTGGCAGCCTCAGAGCTGTGCAGTAGCCAGTCTTTCCTGGGATGTCTTTGTCAGGTTGCTTTCTGACATACATCAGGAGCTACTGCTCTAGAAAGGTCACCCATCTTCCCAGTAGGAAGGCAACCTCATCCTGAAGCTCTCCTACCCCTTTTCCTGCCTCAGAGATAGTGCAGTCACAGTTTTCTCTGGAAAAGGGTGTTATTCCTCAGATGTGTTCACTCGCTTCTGCATCTGCACTGTCTGAGGGTGCCATTCCTAGGTACTAAGTTTCTAAGGCCCAAGTTTCATTTGTGTGACAACAGGATCTGTGCTGTTATTGCTACTTCTTCATTTTGAAATAGCATTTCTCAGGCTTCAGCTTTCTTTTTTCCTTTGCTTTTTTTTTCTTTGCTTTTTTTTTTTTCTTTATGTTTTTTTCTCTTGCATGCCAGCTTGACGCTTCAGACACTCGTTAGACTTTGGGTGCTTTGTTGTGTTTTTCTAGGTTGGGGATGGGAGGGAATTACTCTTCATTGAGGTGAACCTCCTTAACTTCAGGTGTTTGGTTAAGCCTTCTGCTCTCTGTAGAGCTTTCTCTGCCTTCAAAGAGATGCTTGCCAATAAATCTGACATTGTTTTTGATGGATGAATGTTTTCCTGATGTGACCAGGAGACTGTTTGGAAGAGGGGAATATCAGAAGGACACTTGGACATGTGTCACAGAAGAAGCCCTTTAGATGATGATGTTAGAACACTGATCACTTTATTCAAAACCACAACATGAAAAGCTCTGTATCCCATCATAAGGTAAAACAGTTCTGGGACCAACCTCTATCTTAGGGTCTGCTTAAAGAGAAGTTTTCGTTTTCCCAGATAATGCAGCTGTCTGCTTAAAAGGGACAGTGAGGAGTAAAAAAAATTACCATGACTTTTCAATACCTGCCTCCTAAAAAGTGTGCATGTGTGTACACACTGTGCCACATGGCATGACTCCAGAGTTCTCAAAACTACTCTCTGATTCTTTTAACTGTGTAACTCCAAAGAGATATCCTAGGAACTTTTTGTACTTCACATGCTGGATATTTTCAGCTCGGGTTAGATTTCTCTGCCTTTGAGGGTTTTATTGGCATTACTTACAGACCAAGAACTGTTCTGCTCTGATATTTGTCTTAAAGGTTTTGCCATGCATAAAAGGGAAAAGCAGTTATTTCTATCGATTCACCTTCAGACCATGTAGCAAATTCAAAGAGAAATAACTAAGTGAAGAGAAATTGCTAAATGGCAGAAAGGAACAAGGAGTATGTTCCCGGGCCTCCATCTGAAAGGTCATACCCCTGGCATCTTTTGAATGTCAAGCCTGAAGCTGAGAAAGCCGTGTAAATAAGCCAATGGCTTTGCATTGCTGGTGGCAGGTTGCCTCACTCGCTCTTGCTGTCCTTCCTGTCAGGATCTGTCACTGTGAGGGAGATGATGAAAGCCCCCTCATCACGCCGTGTCGCTGCACGGGGACCCTGCGCTTCGTTCACCAGGCCTGCCTGCACCAGTGGATCAAGAGCTCGGACACGCGCTGCTGCGAGCTCTGCAAGTACGACTTCATCATGGAGACCAAGCTCAAGCCTCTCCGGAAGGTAGGGTGCTTTGGAGTCTAATTACCCTCAAGTGTCAGAGCTCCACAGTGCTGGGGAATTGCAAGCACAGTTAAATAAACATCTGTCCAGAATGGCTTTGTATTTGCTGTTGTTAATCAGTCACGGTGATTTTATTCTTACATTTAAGTTGATTAATTTTCAGCAGCAGAGAATTTGACTAAAGACTCTCTTTCATCACACATACAATATAAATGCACAAATAATAGTCTTTTGGTTTAGACTTTTTATCTTCAGTTTTTTGTTATGGGTTCATCTGCCTATTTTTAAGCCAGAAAGAAATCTTTTCATATTTTGCTCCTGAGTAACACAGTACAGTTCACCCAGCAATTTTTACATGAAGCCCGTAACTTCTGGTTGAGAATGATGCTTATACCCATGTGGAGACAGCAGTTATGAAGTAACACAGTCAATTTAGCTGCATCTGTTCTAGCTGTAACACTCATGGGCAAATTAATCACTTCTACTTTAAAATTAGTTAATGGAATTTAAAAGACAGAGTGACTTTGCATCCTGAATGTCAAATGTTTGTTATCTGCACTCATCTGTTTTCTAAGATAAATCAGTAAAATGCTACACAGACTGTCAGTATAGGGAAGGTGAAGAGTTTATTAAATATATGTGGGTTCTGTTTTCTTTGGAGTGGATAATTTCTCTTCAAATTTTTATTTTAAAATGCTCTCATCCTTTTGGAGTTTTGTTGAGTCTTTGAAGTTTGAGTCAATCTGGAACTGGGCAAGTTTTGATTTAAAATAAATTTCTACATGAAAATAATGTAGAAACTATTGCTTATGACTAGCATATGCCTATATAGTAGTGTTTTAATGGCAGAAGCATTTTGTTTTTGTTGGCCTTACACAGGTAGCAGTAGTTCAGAGAAAGGCGAATCAATGGAATTCCTTCACGCTTCCCATTCAGAGGAATTTTCTAATAAGTCCATGGTGGTAAGCCATTTCTGAAGTGAGAATCTGGGCTAATTTGGCAAGCAAAGCTTGTGATAGGGAAAGACAAAGTTCACAAATGCCAGGTGTATCTGGCCATGTAGGCTAGAAACTGAAACAGATATAGAAATAGAAAAAAAAGATGGCTAAAAACTTAATTATATTGACTTCAGTTTTAGTAATTGCAGATAAATTTTAGCTAATGTGACAGGATGAGATAATTGTATAAGAAAACCGTGCTTGATGCATTATCTGTGGGAGATTTTTTCAGTTTATATATTTCTATTTTCAAACCAAATTGTTTCAACATCTAACATATAACAAGTATTCTCACAACAGTTACTTTTCTCAAGAGAATACACAGATACCGGTATTTTTAACAAAAGCCTTTTCTTGGTTTTGTTAGATAGTACAGCATCTTTTGTAAAAGGGAAACAAAATTTACAGCAACCAAGGAGAAAAGGAATGAAAATGTGCATAACTTGATATCAGAGGTACTTTTACCTCTGTGTGTGGTCAGTGCCACATCTCCTCCCGCTTTTAGAGTGGTAATATAATTCCTAAAAGTCTGTAATTTCTTAATTGAATGATTCCCATCTTATTCTTATATGGTTTAGATTTCTGACATAGAAAAGATTCACCTCTTCTTTCAGGCAGGATATTTTTGTTTCTGCTCAAAGCACTACTCAAAAGTAGTTTATCTGCCTGGCAGTCTGTGCTGGCAACATTCCTCCCTTCAAATGAAATGCTAACAAATATTTGTGTAGAATGGACCCAGCATCTAACTATAAATCCTTTCTTTTAAGTCACACCCATTTCAGAAACCAAAGCTTCCAAAGATTTCAAAGTTAAAATTAGTTGTCCTTTGGCACTTATAGCATTCAACTGACACCCTTCATGTGTTACATTTAATTAAACATGTGATCCTTACTAAGTGTGAGCACTATCATCACTATCGTTCACAAATTTATGAAACACTAAACGGTTTATGAGAAGCTGTTTTGCAAACCAAGTATTTTGACAGCTGTAGCAAAGCCAAGGTAAAGGAGGAAAGAGTGATCATGAGACCTGCCATATGAGTAGAGCTGACTGGTAAATTTCCACCCAAACATCCTTTATAAAAATCACTGAAACTGTTTTGTTTGGGACTTTTTTGGTCACAAATTATATATTTTGCAGAAGTGGAAAGTCCCAATGAAACACTGCCAAATTTCTTGGCAGCTTTTATGAAGCCCAAAATCTCAGTTTTGGGGCATTCCTTGGGAGTCTGTGTTTTCAAAAGACTGGCACAAAGGGTGGTTATCAGAGACCAAAGGACGGCGGGACAGGCAGCTCCTAGGACCAAAGTTCTCCACAATCCCGTCTCCTTGATGCAGGATCTGAAAAACACTACTGACTCTGGGATTTCCAGACCTTGAAAGCTTTGGGTTTTGCTAAAGCTTGGCTCTGTACTAGACCTCAAGAGCCTTCAGTCCCCAGCACTAAGTCTGGCCTGTCAGGAGTGGATCAAAATTTCCAAAATTCTAAAATTCTCTTGGCATGATGGCAGGGACATTATGTATCTGAAAACCATGCAATTCTTGCCAACTTTGTTGGATGCCGACTGGAACAGCAAAATTGACCTGAAAAAAGTTACTAATTTTGCTAATAACCTTTGAGGAATTCTGAAAACAGATTTCTTTTCCATGCTTCCTAAACAGAAGACCATATATTTTGGTTCAAGAAAGGAGTGTCTATTCAATTCCATAAGAAGCTAATTTATCGAAAAAACAAAGGAAATTATTTCCCCTAATGTGAAAGTTTCTGTCCAGCTCCAGATGATGCAGTTTCTATTAGACCTGGCTTTAAAGTGACATTCTGCAAGTGGAAGGGTCACATCTCTTAACCAGTTCTGGTTTTTTTGATTTTTAATCTCTCTCATCGCTCAGTATGTGAGATTCTAAGTTTGGTTCCTGACTGTGCATTGTTTCATTATAGTGAATTTTATCATAATGTCTTTGTAAACTTCCTACTGCTGATCTCATGAAGGGAAAAAAAATTACAGACTACCAAACTTATCTACCAGAATCTGTAGTTTTGCATTTTGCAGAATCACATGATTGAAATAGAAAACAAACTAATTCAATAATGAATTACCATCTTTATTTATGCCTCAGCCTTTCATGCACCCTTAATGTTTCATAACATTTTTTTATCAAAGTCTAAGGTTTTATAGCACAATAATTTTGGAATATCATGCCACATCTGTTAGCATCCATAAGTGACAATGTAGAACATACTAAATTAGCATAAATTAAGATAATCGCTATTAAATCAATAGGTTTGTGCCAATGTGCAACAGTTATTTAATTAGAGAATCCCTGAAAGCACCAGACATCAAATAAAACTCAGTTTAATCATTTTAGTGAGTCTTTGCATCGAGGTAATCCTTTTAAGCATTGATCAACAGACATTGCAAGTGTTTCATGTATTTGGACAGGTCTAATTACTCAGCTCAAGATATAGATAGAGATTAAATATTAAGCATTGCTTAGTGTTTCTGGTTTATTTCTCATGGTCTCTGTTACATCTGTCTGTCATTATAAATAATACAGTTACATTTGTAGCTTTGCCTCTCAGCATCTGCAATCCACGTTGCAGAATTTAAATGGTGACTTTATCACGGAAGGAATTAGAAAGTGGTAAGAAGCTTGTGTGAGTTCCTTATTGAGCTCTCTCAGGTAATAGCTTAAACCTGAGAAAAACATTTCTTCTTTAAAAAAGATGCAATCCTAGATATTAACACCTGTGTTTCATATCTCTTGAATTTGGTGTTTGAAGACTAGTAGAAACGGGAATTGAATGAAAATACAGTGAGTATAAAATGGATTAAAGTGTCAAATTAAAAGGAGCTGTAAACACAAAAATGTCTTTAAATGGAGATTCTCAACAGTGTCTTGCTGTACTTCAAAATACTTTTCATATTCAAATTTTGCTATCTATTAAGACATCTAGGATCCAATATCTTACTTTGATGCATCATCCCAACAGATTATTGTGTGATGTCAGAGATATCTATTTTCTATCCCAGTTCTATTTTTGAAATTATTTACAAATAAAGTCTTATTTATGTGAGGCATAAGCAATATTGCACATTGTTACCACGTGTTTGCTCGTGGTCATTAAGGAAGAGCAAGTCAATTTTTTTTTACAGAAGCATTATGTACCAATTGAGGTTAATCTTCTTTCTGATAGAAAGGGTATCTGAATTTATGCCTTTTAAAACAATAGAGAACTAGGAATGTTCTTTTAGTACAGAGTGATATGTTTCTATTAAATTAAACAGAAGCAAAGCAAATGCTGATCATGAAATAAACTTACTTATTTTGAATGTGTACGTACACCTTCTAAGTGTTTACCCCTCTTGTATTCTGTATTTGCTTATACGCTGTTATTAAAAAAAAAATCTTGTACTATGCCTGAAACATTCAGTGACAGCACAATATATTAAGGCTGTTTTTTACTTTTGATTCAATGGTAGCTTGAATGATAATGTTTACATTTATTTTTTAAGAGTATGGTGATCACTGCCAAAAGTCATAGAACCTGTAGAGAAATTTCTGTGATATACTGCTATGAAATCAAAAGTGCTCACCATTAGAAACTACTTCTGCCAGAGTAAACTTTCAGATCCAGATGTGACCAGAAGGGTCTCACAGGTAAAAAACCCAAACTTTTGGGCAGTTGTTACCATACGGCTTGCTGTTCAATTCTTACTGCCCTGTGCTGTGAGGTATGAACCACCTGGCTTTGTCGTTGGTTTTCTAATCATGCTCATGATAAGAAGTGATAGCAAATATTGCATAGGACTTGCTGTGGGATTAGTTCCCTTTTGACTCAATTTGATGAATATTTTGCAGTCCTCAACATAGAAGGAGTTCCTGCATTTTTGTTTGATTTCTGGTGCAGCCACATAGTGTTGTCAAGGCAACCTGCTCCAGTGTTATCTTTCTTCCAGTAAACTGTCTCAAAACATCAGTAGCCTCAAATAATTGCCTGCAATATGTGGGGTCAGGCACTTCACCAGTATGCACAAAGGCACAAAGCTATTACTTTCTCGTTGGCTATCATGTCATTATAGCAAATAACTTTGGGCTCAAGGGACAATGTCTATATTAAAGCTTGTAAAGTAAAAACGATTCTGTAGCATTTATATCCTATTGTGATGCCTCGGGGATGCAAGGGACCTTTGTCTGAACAAAGGTTCAGACAGTTGTATTCTTAATTTTTGAGGATAATAGAGCATTACTGCTAATTTATCTGTATATAGACAGCATGGTGTAGTTCACAGAATAATGCTGTCTGGCATTTTCTGCCACAAGAACAATACTAGAACTTAGCTTTCTTATGGTGGTAGAATTAGTGCTAGCCTGCCTCTTCATATGTTTTTCTCTTCCATTCAGAACACAGCTTAAGTCTCACAGCTGTTCCAGTTCCCATGGACTTCTGACAAAAAATTCTTGTGCCTCTTACCTTGAAATCATCATAACATACCCTTAGACTTGCTAAAAGCCATCTTACTGTGATACTTTGCTGGGACACCCCCATGTGCAGCATCCTTCCTGGAGGTAGAGCAAGATGTTTGTACGGTCATTGCTTTGAACTTGCATTCTTTTAAGAAGCAAATGAAAAATATTATACCAGAAAATTAAATTAAAATGGTGTCCTTTTCTAATTAAATGCCAGTAACCAAATTGGCTACTTCTGCTGCTCAGTAGCATTTACAAAAGCAAAGGGAATTTGGGAGATTGTTCAGCTCTGGGTATTAGTAGTGTTATCCACTATCGCACAGACCCATGAACATGAGCTCTGGGAGGTACAAATCTTCTGTGCTTTCTGAGGCTGAAATAAACAGTTTGGTCTGAGCTGTTTTACAGATGCAACTTGCATCAAAAGATTCAATTCCCATTTCAGTTAAGAGAGCCCTACTCCATCCTGCAGTTCATCAGCCTCTATCTTACGTTTTTAAGAGCTTGGGGTGTCCTTTTCATTTTTTTATTTCAGCCCTTTCAGGGTTTTGTTTTACAGCTTGACCTCATCAATAGTTATAACCAAGGAAGGACAGGGAAGCTGAAGTATTGAAAATAATTAAGAGTATCTCTTGCTTTTCAAATAAAGAAATTGTAAATGGAATGCTGACACAAAATGTATAGCTAGTAATATGAAATTAAAAGAACATGATCAACCCAAGCATTGACCTAAACCAGTCGTTATTCATGAAGTTTTTTAAAAATGCCATTTTACAGTTTAATTTTGAAGTTAGGAACTTCACCAGCTCCCATGGGAGAGGGCTGCTATTCATGATCTGATTAGTGTAGGTAATTAGCTGTCACGTAATTAACATGTACAATTTTACAGTTGTTATTTGCCTCAAATTTATTTTGCTTGGGACCTATTGATGTGAGAATGGTCTGTTCACAGGTTGATGCTTGCTTGTTGGTGGAATGCATGCTAAAAATGGCTTTTCTTTAACACAGTGGTTTTTTTTTAAACACAGAAATTCCAGTAATGGATCTAAATTATGACCAAATGGGATAACTTTTACTTTACTCAGGTTTGGTGGTTTTTGTTAATTAAATTTTGTTCCTGTAGCATTTTATTAAAATTATTGGAAAAAAAATTAAAATTTCCTCTTTTTTCCCAGAATGAATAGCTTCCCTCAGCTCTTTGCTAGAGCACTAAGCTGTAGTTTTATTTTAATTACTATAGCTTTCCTCAGCACAACTTTCCTCTGTTTTATTTTTATTTAATTGGATAAAAAGAATCTTGCTTGTGGGAAAATTAAAAGACAGAGAAGGCAACTGTAGCTAGAAGGCAATGTTCTTCCTAAAGCCATGTTTATAGATAATTAAAAGCATCAGCTCCTTTTTTAAATCTTTGTTACATGCCAATTCAGACATATATGTAGATACTGTGTATATAGCTGCAAGAAAAGAATATGCCTAGGTATGTTTAAACAACAGTGTATTTAAAAATACCAGGGTTTTGGCAAAAAAAGACATTTAAACCAAACCACATCTTTGTAACAATTTGAACTGATTCTCAGCAGCCTGGACAATTTGAAATAGAGGAAATTAAGCACTGTAATGAATACTGGAGAGAAGGTGATTGAAGTAAAGACTAACAAAGCTGTGATCATATTCTACAACTTGTTGTAGCAACAGATCTTCAGAGAAATTTAAAATTATTGGACATGACTGAAGAACTGAAGGAAGTGGAGAGGTGTACAAAACTATGTGATAGGATGTCGGTCTCCAGCATGTTGCTGTATTAGTTTTTCTAATTTCTCTCCTTTTCCAATTCTACCATGCTATCGGAGCCTTCTGTCCACATCCATCACACTATAAACACTCAGATGTGCAAAGGGAACCCACCCTACTTGGTATTCAAAGACAGAGACTCAGGCACAGATTGCTGGGAGATGGTTTGTTATGGCTCCTGTAGTGGAGAAAGGACTTGTGGTTGCATTGATCCCAGTGGAATCCATCTCAAATCCACCACTGAGCCTATGTCATGGCTGCTTTTATATTGGTTAGAGAATAGATATCACAAAATGCAGCAGCCCTACCTGCTTTGGTCAGAAAGGGAAATCTCAGCATAACTGGTCTTGCAGCAAAATTATGGTCTGTGCTCTTGTAGTATGGCAGTTTGACTGACTTTTTTAATGGTTTTCTTTTGTGTGTGTATGTGTCTTAAGTTGTTGTTTGAGAACTGGACTGTGATTTAAAGGTATTTGCTACTTAGTGACTGGAGCAAATGTCATGCCTTCAATTAGATATTATGCTCTTTTGGAAATACAGAGTACACAGAGACAGGAGTCAACAACTGCAAAGAGAACAAAAGTGACAAACTAGATTCTTTTGATAGAATGATCATAGAAATACTTTAGGGAGAGCAGACAACAGTAGCATCTGTTTCTGTTCTTGACTAACTGTGATAAAAGTTAATGGAGACATAGATTCTACCCCTTTTATCCCTGTTTCTTTATGGGTTACCAACATGTAGCTTCTTTTTTGATTTTTGAGTAATAAAGGCATGTGCCCAGGTACCTGAGGTAAATATTTTCTAGAGTTCTAGATGTGTACCTCTTGTTCTTAGTACCAGATACTCCCCGTAGTTTTGCATTATGGTGGTAGTTCACTCCTGATCAGTGGTTTAATGTTGTACCTGCAGTTTCTCTGTCAGGATTATGTTTTAGATAAGGTAGCTGAAGTGTACCGTGCTTGGAGATAATGATCTTTTTCGTAAAGGTCTTACAAGGCAAGAAAAGAAAA
The DNA here is from genome assembly GCA_013400855.1 of Buphagus erythrorhynchus. Lineage (NCBI taxonomy): Eukaryota > Metazoa > Chordata > Aves > Passeriformes > Sturnidae > Buphagus > Buphagus erythrorhynchus. The sequence continues at coordinate 93,952 of VZTT01075391.1, read as the reverse complement.
AGTAATTGTGAAAGAGGAGTTCATGATAGCACTGAAGGCTCTATTGAACAAAAGATTGGTTAATGTCTTTTCAGCGTTCAAAGAAGATACTTGGAAAGTAAACACTTTGTCGAGTACTTCTGCATTCTATATATTGATGTAAAGCAATTTCTATCAGATGGGAGCTAGAAAGAGGCTCCCAGTGTGGAGAGATTATGCTATAATTACTTGCCACAGAGTTTCTTGCACGTCTCTGCAAAGTATCTGGTGTTGGCCTCTGTTTGAGACAGAGCATTGGATGAGAGGGGGCATGAGGTCGTGTAGTTCCAAAGCGTAGAGTTTTTTTGTTTGTTTTTGAAGTATTTTGTTCATGCCGTTGGGTTTGGTTTGGATTTTTGGTTTTTTGTTGTTGTTTGTTTGTTTGTTTGTTGGATTGGTTTGGTTTGGTTTTTTTGTTTTAGTTTGTTTAGTGTTGGGATGATTAGAATACAGATACTGAAGTTCTTTTAATTGGTAAATCACAAGTATTCTCAATACCACTTTCATATGGCAAAAACAGATACTTCATTTTAGAAATTATATTCTTGAATTACTTAATTTTTACACTTCTTAATTTCTACACTTTTACATTATTTGTTTACTAATTGATGTCATACACAGCTAAAAATTGCATAAGCTTGTGAAGAGTGCATACTGATTATATCACTGAAGTCCAGCTGTTTTAGTTGTCACTTAAAAAAGAAATAATGTGTCATCTTGGTTATGATAAACTGAATTATTAGTTCTTTGCAGATGATAATCTTAAGGTGTTTATAAAAGTGAGATTTTTCATTATGTATTTCTTTTATTACCCTAGTATGCCTATCACACAAAAGTGAATTAAATTGTGTTTGTCTTTAGAAAAGCACCCATTTCTGGTTCAGTTTAAAATTTTAATAGGTGTTTTAAATGCACCAGAGACAGCCTTTCGAATTCCAGCCAGGTTTGTTTAGTATCTCCTAGGGACAGAAATAGATTTTGAGCAAACTTCAGACAGGTTTGCCAGACAATGATCTGTACTAGAACATCTAATGAGATAACTAGATCGAGGTAAGGCTGTGCATATATAGGGCCATATGATCCACCAGGTGACATGGAATTTTAAAAATTAATTTAATTTCCCTGTTCAGCAATTGATGTAGCCGGGGTCTAATTATAGCCTTCTATTCTTGATCCTTACAAGAGTTTCTTCTCTGGGATACATCTTTTGAAAAAAGGCAATGACAAATAATGTTTTCTGCATTTTCTATGAACCTGCTCAGTTCTTCCTTCTCTCTGGATGTGTTTGGGGAAAAGAACAGAGTTCTAGGTGTTTTCATGGCCCAAACCCTTCTCTTGTCAGCCATCAGACCTGGCTCATTCTCTTGGACTGTCTGAGGGGCACTTCTCATGTTGGAGCAGGATGTGGGGACACACTGCTTGTCCTTTAAGACACAGCCCCCATGGTACAGGCTGTAACCACATGTTGTTTAGATGGCACAGAGAGGCCCAGAATGCTTTTATTCAAATAACAAGGTTTGAAGTCACATCTCTTCTGGACACTCCAAATTTCTGCAAGGCTATTTTATTCTCCTCAACAGGAGCCCTGTTGTCCTTTATTACTATTATTTCTTCCTCTTCCACCCACTGCACAAATTCCATTCCGCAAACTACCATGGCAGCTGCTTTCCTCCAGCTGGTAGGTTGATAGCAGTGAACAGCTCACTGTGGAGCCTGAGCCAATTAGTACTGCAACAAGTGACCAGAAAACCCTCCCTAATATAAATAACTCTGAGCTACATGTTCAGACTGTTGACATATCTTCACTGCTCAGCTCATTGCAGCATACACCGCACCAATTCTTTTTCAAAAGTGCTGGCTGAATCCTTTGGGTTGAGTTTCAGATAAGAAAGATCTTTTTCTGTGTGTTTTTTAGTCTGTGTGCAGAGTGCAGTTTCTACAAAAGCCTCTAATAAGTAATTTTAGCCTTTACTTTAAGACAAAGGTTGGCTGAAAGTATTTCTTCAGACTGTAGAAAGAATTCAGAAAATATTGTATCATGACTTTAGCTGTAGGCGAGAGCAGAAATCCTTCCAGCTGTGGGTGTTGTTTACATTATATACATAGTAATTTTTTCTGCTAAATGATGGATAGGGAGAAAAATGTAATGAAAAAAAATTAATATTTGCAATGTCACACCCATACCAGATTCCCCCATCAGACCTTCTTACATGTAATTTTTAAAACAGGGTTCCTGAAAATGCCCAGGAGTTAAAAAGTCTAGGCATTCATCACATGTTGCAAAGCAGCCCATTAACTTCACCTTTAATACTTGGCATGCTCAGTGCTGAGCCCCTGCAGTGGGGGACCTTCAGCTGCAGAGGTGTGAATCTGCAAACCCGCAGTAGGACTGCAGTTGCCTCAGGGCATCTGTGTAGACAAAAATCTGTAGCCAGTGTGGCAGAACATTACCATGAACAGGAGGCAGCACGTGGACACAAAGTGGTGGATGGGAGCAGGCAGGCAGCAAATCTACAATGCAAAGGTGGGGAAAAGAAACACAAGCAGCAGAGTTTGCTAAGTGCCATAGTGAGGTGTGGAGACAGCTTTTGTGCGAGCAGCGTGAAGCTTTCGGTTCTGCACTGGGCCACCATGAAACCACTTTGCAGAAAGCATAATGTATGGGAGGGAATTAAAATTGCAGATTTGCTTCTGCTAAGCAGAGAGGCTGTATTGGAATGTAGGATATGAAGCAGCATTCCCTACACTTTCAAGGAGTGGTTTCAGAAGATACTAAAGAAAATATCCGTAATTATTTGCCACATATTGATTAATCAAGCTTTTATTAGAAGTGACATGCAGGGATGCAGATTTTTGTCCTTTAAAATAAATATGAGAGATTTTCTCAAACTACATTACAGGAAAGGGAAGTGGTTGGCTACATATGATGTAAAGTTCCCTGTATGTTTTAGGGTTTGTTGTTTTTTTCTTTATTTTTTTTATTTCCCCTGAAGACTCATGACTACATTTTGTAAGTACAAGAGTGGGATTTAAAATCAGTAACCATTCTCTTGAAGTTTCTGAGTGAAATTGTCTTTCGGAAACAAAAGCAAAACACGAGGTAGAAACCTAGAACAGGGTACAGTTTTACAGCTGCCACTTTGAAGATTATTCCAAACTTCTCTGGCAGTAAAGCACAGGAATTCCAACTGAGGTACACGCTGTGTCTTAGAAGCAGCTGTAAGTAGTAGTTGAGGTGGAACGAGTGTTCCTGATCACATTCATAACCCAGCTGCTTTCCATTCTTGGTAGGAGCTTGTGAGTCAGGCAGTCTCCTACCACCCTCCAGTGGTTTTCAGAGCACAGTGCAAGCGACATGTTCAGAAAGCTTATTCAGAAAATAATTCCAAGCTTTCTGCTGGGGACACGTATTGTTACACTTTGGATTTGTTTGGTGACTAGTGTAAAAGGTCTTTTGGTTCTATTTAGATGTTACAAAGTGTTCTAGCACTCCTGCTCTGTGCAGCATTATGATATTCATGCGGTTGCTTGCATTTGCAGGGTGTTAAACCATCTGCACTGATGATTTCCAGTCTGTGTTTTTATTGGTGCCAGGATTACAGAACCTGTGGGTGTGACAGTTGGATATACAACAGTGAAGGGATGTTTTGTAGGGGGCTGGGCAAAAGCTACAGGTTTTTCTATTAATTTAGTAACTTATGAATGACTCAATAATTTGCAAGTCATTATAAATGTCTCCTCTGGCTGTAGTCTTCCATTTATTTCTCTTGCTACAGTCTCTAGAGCACCTTAGGAATATTAACAGCTAAATTTCCAAGGAAAATTGCATCTGTGTACTTAATTTTGTGTTGTTTTTCTGTCCTTGGTAGCATCTGATATTCGATCCATGGCATGTCACAGTGTCATCAACCCAATTGCTGCATTTTCTTGGAGATCACTGATCAAGATAATAAAACATGACCCAATTTATTTTTATCTTGCTATTATGACTGTGGAAAGCCATGAAAACTGCAGAAGCTTCAAAACACAGCAGGGATGAATTTATCAGAGGTTAAAGAAGCATTAATGCACTGTGTGACATAAAAGGTAGCACCTGCCAAACTTCCCACACAACCTTAGGGTGTATCAAGTCCTGAACTATAAAGCACAAGTAAAAGGGGCTGATGCTTTCATTGCCCAATATATTGTTGTCTCATCCTTTGTTACAGATTTTCAAGCAAATTTTATTTCACATAACCAGGCAAGTCTGTTCTAAAACTAAGTTAATTCTTTTATATAAGCCTATTGAAAAAATCCTGAAATAAGGAATGGTACTTTTCTGCTCCAGGATGACATAAATTGCTGGCTCATCTACCAACATCACTCATCTAGTAGAGATGAGTGGCTTGACAGTAGTCACAAAGTACTCTCTGTTCAACCGACCTAAAGTACGTGAGTAGGATGGGGAACTTACGTCAGCTACCACTGGGATCACCAGAAGTACAGCACAAAGTTTAATTGTGTTTTCCCTTCTGAGTGCAGCCCATCATCACCATAGTTGAGAGAATTGTGACTGCAGCAAGGGCAGGGCAAAACGAAAGAGCAGCTTTGGGGCACATTATGAGCTGTAAAATGCTCCCAGGTATCTGTCCATGACATACAGAGTTTCTCCTTGGATTTTATTCCTTTCCTATATCTCAAACTGGGAGTATGAGATATTCTGCAGTCTTCCAGTCCCATAATCACCTCTGCCCTGGTGACCTGTCCCAGTGTCTTGGCAGCCACTTGCTGTCTGGTGTGGTAACGTGTGTGTGGATAGAATAGACAGACAGGCAAGGCAAGGCAGGCTGTCTTGTGGGAGAAGAAAAGGGGCCAGCTGGAGGAAGCAGAGTCCAGTAGGCCTTGGCTTGCCTTCTGGCTGGATTTGATCATGGGATGGTAGCAAAAAGGCCTGCTTCAGTCAATTTCTGTTGGCTTCTGTCCTGAGATACTTTTCTCGTAAATCTCAGCAGATTTTCTTGTAAATCTCAGCTTGAATGTTTATTTACCTATCCTGCCTGTTTGTTGGTTGAATTTGTCTGGGTTTTTTCCACCTACGTAATGTTTTCATTTAGACTAATGGGACCAGCATTTGTCTTTGACTGGGCATTCAGATCTACACTAAGGCTTTTATGTTAGAGTATGTTAGAGAGTAATATGGCTATAAAGAGACTGCATGTATATATGACAATGAAAATTCTGCAGTCTTCTCTCCAACAGACCAAATGGTGTAGCATCAAAGTTGAGATAACAGACAAAATCTGTTTCAGAACAAATCATTCTTCATTATGTTCTATGTTGATCTCTCACAAAGCATCTACAGGTGAGTGAAGGGTTAAGATAAAACTCTTTCTTCCATGTGGACAAAGACAAGGTTTCTTTCTTTGGAAAGAAAGTCTATTACAAGACTTGAATTGAGTTTTCACTGCAAAAAGAAGGGAAGTCTCCAGGTCAAAGGCTGTGTAACCTGGTGACTGTAATGATATGACTGTGATAATGCCACATACTGTCTGGACTGACAACTGAATATTATCTACATAAAATATAATGAATATAGAGTTTTGGGGTTTTATTACTTAAAATCAAAACAAACCTTTTTTTAAATCTCCCATTATTCCAGACTGCCATAAAAAAAACCAGCAAGCTTAGTTTTCATTCAAAAGGAGATGTATCAGAAACTGAAATGAGGTCTCAGCTAATAAATAAGCTGATGGCTCTGACTCTGTATATTACTCAGGAAATATTTACATTTTTCTAAACATTTATGTATGCTTTGTGTTCACGAAATGTGGAAGAAGTGATTCTCGAGATACCCCACCAGGACTGCTGCATCCAGCTCTGGGGTGCCCAGCCAGATCATGTTGGAGAGAGTCTAGAAGAGGCCACAAAAATGATCAGAGGGCTGGAGCACCTCACCTCTGAGGAAAAGCTGACAGTTGGGATTGTTCAGCCTGGAGAAGAGAAGCCTCTGAGACCTTATTGTGGCTTTCCAGTACCTAAATGGGGCCTGTAAGAAAGATGGAACAAACTTTCTAGTAGGGCTTGTTACAGTAGTACAAGGGCTAATGATTTAAAACAAACAAACAAATAAAGGTGTGTTTAGACTACATTTAGAAGAAACTTCTTATGGTGAGAATGGTGCAACAGTGGAACAGGTTGCCCAGGGAACTGGCAGGTGCCCCATCCTGGGAAACATTATGGTCAGGTTGGACAGGGCTCTGAGCAAGCTGGTCTGTAATTGCAGATGTGCCTGCTCATTGCAGGGCGGCTGGACTGGATGACCCTTAAGGTCCCTTCTAACCTAAAATATTATGTGATTCATAGAATTTTGACAAGGGCTAGAAAATGTTCTAGAGATTGTGTTTTGAGGCAGTAGCTGTGAAACATGCAAGATTTAACTGCCATTAAAGACTGAAGTTAGTCTGGCCTGCTATGCCCTGCTCTACAAGCAAGAAGTATTTCTGTGAGCTACTCCCATTGGTGACACGGCACTGACCCTCCTCAGGTTTTTTTGCAGTTGTGCTCCTTCAAAATATAACATGACAGCAAAGAGTGTTCAGAGTAGAATGGCTGTGGCAGTTCAGGTTAAAGGCTAAACATCTAGCTTGGATGGCATCTCCAGCCCTAGCCTTAAGGAATTTAGAAAAATTTGTTAGTTTCCAGAACCAAAATTTTTAAAAATCTGTAACGGTGAAAACAGCTAATAAAACCAAAGCAATCCAAACACCTAAACAAGGAGGACCAAGACAAACTCATAGCTTGGCAGTAAATGTGCAGCACGGCAGTGCTCTGCAGAGGCCGGTGTTGCTGTCCTAGCTGTAGCAGGTGGCAGCAGTGCTGTGGCACAGAGCTGAGCACAGCTCAGTCCGATTTTCACGGGGCCACAAGGAGGTGGCACTCTCATCTCATGCTTTGTACTGCTTTCCTTCCTCAGATGCCAGTACTGACTCCAAGATTATCCATCAGAATTGAGGCGTTTTTCTTTTAAGTGCTCTATCCTTTCATCTGTTTTCAAAGGCAAATGTTTTAGGAGAGATGGGTTTTGTTTTGAAGAAGTGCTGGGAAAAAACCCCATGTCACAAGTGAGATTAAAAAAAATAAATGCCTCAAGGACTGCATTGTTCAATTGCAGAGAATAGCATATTTCATCTTAAAATAGCCTTAAGCCAGGATTTAGCACCATAATTCACAAACACACGCCTGGAAAAACCTCCTTGCATTACTGAGGCTATTTGGCTGCTATCGTATATGATCATTTCCATGTAATCATCTTTTCAAGTTTATTAAATTTAATCCTCAATGCAGTTGCATTTCCTGTGCTTTTATTTTATGGGAAGACTGTTACATAACTACATTCCTATAATTTTAATACATATTACAAACAAATGATAGGCTTTTTCTTCTCTCACCACCAGAAATGCAAATTTAAAGTAAATATTAATCTTTTTACCTGTCTATTAACATATTACAGCTCTACTGTAATGAAATTACTTAAGGTGTCGTTCACAAGCAGACAGAAACAGAACAGTGTTCTTCATGCCTCTGAATCTGTGAAAATGAGATTATTGTGAATTTTACAGGGACAATGCACACACTCCTGTAATGCATATTACCAAAACAAAAGGATTTGTTAATTTTATTACTACCTGTGCTTTTGGTAGAAGGAGCCACAATGGCCTAATCAGTTTTATGTAAAATTTTACAAGTCAGATTTTTTTAATTTTTTTTTTTTTTTAATTTCAGTGGGAGAAATTACAGATGACAACAAGTGAGAGGAGAAAAATTGTGTGTTCAGTCACATTCCATATAATTGCAATTACCTGTGTTGTTTGGTCATTGTATGTTTTAATTGACAGAACTGCTGAAGAAATTAAACAAGGCAATGATAACGGTAAGTATCTTTTACCTTCTTCAGTGCTGCTGATAATGCAGTGCCTGGCTTTGAAAGGCAGCTCTGTAACCAGTCACATTCTGTTCTTAAATAACAGCTCACGTGCCTACACCAAAGGCTTTAATGCAGAAGTTCTGAATGCGTCAGTATGAAAATCTTAGCTTGTGCCCCAGCAGAGAGAACTCTACTTTGTGTAATCATTACAACAGCTTAACTAGCCTGCCAGTTCTTCCTGGGTTAATCTCCCAGTATCTAGGTAATTCTAAAGCCCAGGCAAAAAGATGAGTCAAGTTCAAATAGCTCAGTGCAAAGTTCAACTCCTGAAACAGCAATTTATTTATATTAATCACTTGAACCTTGATAGGAAGTAAAGTATGATAGAGCCTCTTCATTAACAGCCTTCCTAATACGAACTTCCAAGAGACTGTTTTCAAGTTGTCTTAGTCCTTCATGTGGGACTTGAGTAGCATGGAAGCCATTCCTGTGTCCTTTCAAATACAATTTCACTGTCAATGTCCATGTTCCAGCTGTATTCTCTGGAACAGAGAAGTCATGGAGTCTCCATCTGAAAATCCAACTGGACATGTGTAACAAAATGTATGCTTAATGTCAGTAGGAGCCATACTTAGCATATGTGGAAAATATATCCTAAATTTAACTACTGTTTTCCATTTCAAATCTAAGTTTATTTGTTCTTAAATTCAGTCTTAAATGTGATCATGATGATAAAAAGCTGTTGAGTTTTGATTTGAATTGAATTTAAGCACCCTAGAGGAACAAAGCTTTGTTATATTCATGGAAAACAAAACAGGTGGAGCTTCGTGCCTTGCTAGTTAGATAAATATTTGATGATACTCCTGATTCTTGCCTTTCTTGCCTCAGAGAGGAAAATAAGCAACAAGCCTCAGTAAGTCACAGATGAATACACACCACAAAGTCTTGTTTTGCATTCTTTCAAAATGGGTAGCCTTGTTTTTTATCTCAAAAAACCTGGCCCAGAGGACAGGACTAGGAATGGCTTTGAACTTCTATTTATGACTACAACTACATCACCCTACTCATTACAAGGGGGAAGCTATTTCTGTACATAAGCTGAATTTAAATAACAAAACATCTAACAGGGATTTTTGTTGTTACACACAATGCAAAAAATCATGTTAATTATTCCTGGTAGGCTCAAAAAGTATTTATGATTTGTATAGCATTCAGTATTTGCCAAATGTAATGGCTGACACTAAAAAATGGCCAAAGAAATGCCCTGGAGCTACTTACAACATGCAGAAGTGTGAAGAGGATGCTTTTGCCCCAAAATTTGCTTGTTGCAGGGGAGAGTACTTTTACAAAAATGAACATGTATTTGTGGGGAGTAAGAAAGACATATATGTAGTTTGCTTTCTTCTCCATTTTCTCTCTTTAAATGGGAATTGCCAAGACAAAGACAGTAAGCACTGGAAAAGAAAACACTTTTTAAACATATTTTGAGAAGGAGAAAAATTGAAAGCCCTGAATAATAGCAGTATTGTTTGTTAATATTCTGAGTTTCAAAATCCCATTTTAAATGGATATCTCAAATTATTTAAAGGGTTGGGGTTTTTTTCCTCTTTAGGGAAGTATATGATGCAAACTCTTAATTGCTAAACCTGATACTGGTTTATAGAAAAGCCTATTTAAAATATATTAAAAATATTCTAGAATTTATGTGGCACCAGTGGTAGGGAATCAAGTTGCACATAAATTTATTCTGCTTGAAGAAACAGGTCTAGGTTCAACTGACGTTTCTTTCTCCTAACAAAGCTCAAGTCTGAAAACTTGGCAGTCCTGGAAAAAAATGAAAGATACAAAACTCTCTGTCCCATACCAGTTAATAAAAAGACGCTTCCTGTATTGCCGCAGAAGCAGTAGCAGCCTATCTTTAATGTTAAAAGGTGGAAGAAATCCTGAAAGAAAGCTTTTGAGAGTGGCATTGAGTTTTTTATTTGACCAAATGGTGGTCAAATCAGTTAAAAGTAGGAAGTAGTTTCCTATTCCGTAGGTAGTTTCTTGGCCTGCTTATGGAATAGGAAACCTATTTTCTAAAGCCACAACTGCCCCAATAGCGTGTACATACCTGGGCATTGCAGGTGGCTTCTTTTCAATATACATTACCGAAACTCAGTCCTCGATATTCAATGTATAACATAAACTTTCTATTTCAAAGGTGTCCTCGAATGGCCATTTTGGACAAAACTCGTTGTGGTGGCCATTGGATTCACAGGAGGCCTGGTCTTCATGTATGTGCAGTGTAAGGTTTACGTCCAGCTCTGGCGCAGGTTGAAAGCCTACAACAGAGTGATCTTTGTTCAGAACTGCCCAGACACCATGAAAAAACTGGAGGAGAAAAACTCTCCATGCACTCAGCCCTCGGAGGTGAAGGATGCGGTGGTGGTGCCAGTAGCACAGACAGGTACAAACTCTCAGCCGGCGGCGGAAGAGGCGACGTCGGAGGTCATGCCAGTTTGACATGGACAAGCATTGCTTCTTCCTTGCAGAGTAAGCCGTAGTGTGTGCCACACTACAAATGCTACAAGAAAGTAGAAATGACTGTGCATTTTTTTCGGTTAAAAAAGACACCAACCAAACAACAAAAAAATACCCCAACAAAAACCAAAACCGTACAAGGAAAATGGATCCAGCAAAGCAACTTGTTACTGTATGGAATGTGACCGTTCGTGACGTAGTTTTGCAACTAGTCAGCAAGTGTAGTGAAAGTGGAAGTGTAGAAAGTGCAATAGAGAACAGGTTTAACAGACAATGCCAAACCCATGTGACAATGTACTTTTTTTTTTCCCTAACTGGGCTGGCTGGGAAAGTAGAAAACAGAAGTGATACAATGATTTTGTTTACAAGACACAAAACCTTTCACCTGTTTACTAATAAAAGTCGTATTTGCTATTTACCTTTTCAAAGATATGCTTCAAAGGATACCAATCCAAGTTATATGCATTAACAGAATCAAAGTAAAGAGAGCTGTATTGCAGCACTCCCTCTCTAAGCCTCGTATGGTAACACTTTCTTGTGACTGCAGTGGAGCCTCAATGTTTGGGCAGCTGTGTCAGCTACGGATATTTGAACCAGTTGTTTTTAACTATGGCTGGATTTTTGAAAAGTAAGCAGTTCCAACCAGTATAAAACTCATGTCTCCATAAGCTACAGATGGTTTTTTTAAACGTCAGAGAAGTAAGTACAGGAAGGAGAAAATATGTAGATATGCATTTAGAAGAGCAGCTCTGCTATTTATTTTACTTTATATGAATGAATTAGGCATAAATTGGATACACAAAGTATTGAGGCAGAATTGTAAATGAATAAAAAACAGTTTACTGCAGAATTACAAAGAAGTAAATTGTCTATTATCAAAGGTCTGAAAAAGGATGATGCAGACTGAAGATGGAAGCTACTTTTGGTTTTATTTTTTAAGATTCATGATACATAAAGGTAGATGTAAGAGAACATACCTATCTACATATCTTAAGAAAACATTAGCTTTTATCTCCTTGTTCTAAAAAGCTAGTTTTATCTTCCTGACTGAAAAAACAAATCAATGGTTTCCTTCTGTACAGGTAAACTTAAGGTGTTAGAGATTCAACAGTTCAGTTGTTAATTTCATGTTTTGAGCACTGGTATATAAAAATGAAGTGTGAATAGCATTAAAAGGTGCAATAGATAAATGAATGTAGATATAATACTGTGTCCAACAGGGTGAGTTGTATATAAAGAACCAATTTTGTGATTCACTTTGCAAAACTGTGGTGTTTACCACAAGGACACAAGAGCAAGTATTGACTCAGAGTAGTTATGTACTGGTGTGGACAAGTCTGGGGCCTGAACATAATGTGTATTTTAAAAAGAAGTTGAAAGTTCTTCTTTTAATCTTGTATTTAGTAAAGGAGGAAAAGCAAAAAAGCAAATAAAGAACCAGACTAATGAGGACAGGAGAGTAGAGATTCACTTAAAGGAGGGGGCACCTGCCACAATTACAAGTGAACGAGAGTTCTACGGAAGCCTTGAAGTTTCTACTGGTAAATTTTCTCTTTATACGCTCAAACATTTACAGTGAAATAACAGAATCATCCCATTCTTACAAATATCCAGGCTTCTGAGCCTAAGATGTATTGGAATTTATATGCTAGGTATTCCTTTCTGAATGTTTACTGGCTCAAGGCTCAGGGAATACTAGAAGTAGCAGTGTTAGCAAGAAATATGTCTTTAATCAGATCATATACTTTTGTATTTGAATTGCTCTTGTAATTTGGCTGTGACTAAGTGATTGTTATCTGGCTAGACAGGAGACAAAACCTTGGTGCTTGAATGGGTCCTTAATACACATCAATATTTGCTGTAAGTTACTCCAGGTGAGTTGGATTAATGCTGAAGATTTTTCATGTAACGGCACATACTTTTTATATAAAATAATTTCCCTACTATACAACTGCAGCTTCCAATTGTAGCAGCTTCTTATTTGAAATGACATACAAGAGAAACCAAATCATTTCTCCATTTAAAATTGTGGAGATTTCATATGGTCTTCAGAGCATGATGACACGACTAAGGAATGTCTTGTAACCGCACGTTGCTTAAGATAGTCTGCAATGGCATGGTTTTCAAAAACCTACTTGTTAAAAGGTAAATCTCATCTGACATCAGACACTTAGACTCAGTAACTGCATCTGAATGTTTGGAAGGATGTTTACAATAAACCTGTAGAATCAGCAAAATTTACTGATAAAGAACATTATTATGAAGGATAATTAAGAGCTTTCTGAAATAATGGTTTCTTACTAAGTGAAAGTAACCCTGCTTCTTTAAGCCAGCTTGTTCTTTGACTGCAGTAGCATCATGACCCCACTGAAAGTACTTTATCCCCTAGTTTGTCAGTTTCCTGGAGAGTAATTCACATTGGTTTTTTTTTCTTGAACAAGTATAAAATTCACCTCAAAGAAGAAAATACCTGAAGATTCTGAAAGCAGAACTGTAGCATCCAACAAGGTTTTACATTTTTAAAAAACACACTGAAGAGTCAGCAACAGAAAAGACAATGTGAAAACTTTTATACCAATGCCTTCAACTTCAAACACTGTTCTGGCACTCAACCATATATGCAACTGAGTTTACAGTTAATTAAATAAAAGAAAGCAGAAAGACTTCAGTTGAAATTCCTCCTCTCCCTTGCAAATATTAAATGTAGACAGCAGGAAAAGGAGCAAAATAGGACACTGTCTGCTGAGATAGACAATGAGACAAGTCACCAGCAAGAGAGATTTCAGCTGGCTTGAAGCAGCCTTTAACCTTTTAAAGTATTACAGCGTTAGTCTGTGCATCCCTTTCTCTTCTTAGATGCACTGGATTTTCTAGAGCTTTCAGGGATTTCATGCTGATTGGAATTTATTTCTGAAGCAGGGTACAACCTCTTCAAGGGGGCAAGGAGCTATTCATACCACCATGCCTTGGATTCTGGTCTTCAGTAATAAGAAAAGGACACAGATAGAGAAACTAGACAGACCCTTATCAACCAACACATTTTCATTGCCACACAAAGTACAATTTTCTGTATTAATTTATTAACCACAGTATTCTATCCTGAAAAAAACCCCAACCTGAACAGAACAGTATACTGAAGATTTTAAGATGAAGTCTAAAGACTTTTTAATGAAGATGCCATCTCAAATAAAAAACCATACCAAACCCCTGTGTAGCCACAGTGTGGCTCTGGCAAATATGCTGACAGTGGAATTTGGCCTGGCTAAACCCACAAGGGCAAAACCTGGCTCTGAGCTGCCATTAGCAAGAACAGCTTAATCTGCATTCTTGTTTAAACCAAGTTTTAATAAAGGTAGGTAGAAGTAATTTGGTGTCAGGTCAGATCTTGAAGTTTAAACAAGATACTCCTGTATTCATTCCTGTGAACATGCACATTTCTTTTCCGGTTTTTAAGTTACAAGCATTATAAACTTTATTTCAAACTGGCATAAACATACCACTTTTGACTATCAGTAGCATTACAGAGATTCTTGACTAGTCCAACTGTGCCATTCACACACTGAAGGTAGTGTTAATTTTTGTTGTGTAGAAACAATAGTAATTCCTGTCTCCAGAACAAACAGTTTGTAATTTCCAATAATGCAATGAATTGTACACTCTGATGAAAATATTTTACTGTGTATAATATTTGGAACTACAAGTTTGTGTTATTTGTTTAACTCCCTCTCTTTTGCAAAAGAAAAAGTGTATGTTTTTGTGGGTGAATGTGTACTGGAAGACAGAAGATAAGGGAAACAAAAATAATGTATCTGCTTAATGTTGTGGAAAAATGTATTTGTATTAAACAAATTACTCAAAGTACTGCAGTATTCTACATTTGTCACCTTGTTACCTAGAGCATCACATGCTGAACATGAATTGGCAAGACCACACTCTTGCAAGAAGAGTGAACAATGTATTATACTCAGTTGCTTACTTAATACTAATAAACTGCAAAGGGCTACTTTTGGGTATCCCACCTTGGCAGAATGCTCAGGAAAATACCTCATCGTACAAAAACACTTGAAAAGACTTATAGTTGTTTAACTTGCAGGCTTCAACCCTAAAAAGAAGCCTAGAAAGCAACTGGCTTTGCATCCATAGAACAATGGACAAACTAGTACTGGGTTTCAACTTGAGAGAGGTTAAGAGGATGAAAGCTTACTTAAGAAAGCAGTGCCTTGATACAAACTCTTACAGTGATTTTGGAATGTCCAACACATAAAAGTTTTAAATAGGGACTCGACAGTTACTTTAAAGCTAATCAGATTGTCAGCATGGATGCTGTTCTTTTTTTCTATTATTTTATACTTTGACTTGGTGAGGTTTTCTCCATTTTAAAAACCCTAAAGACATTTTTTTCAAGAAAAGGAATTTGCATTATAAAAAAAGTCTGTGCATTTTGTCAAGTGTAAAACCAAAGAAAATATCTTGACTAAAACAGAATGTTCCAACCAAGGTCAAAACTTAGTTTTCAACAAATCCACCTACCCTATATCTTTATCCTAGATGGTGAGTTGGGGAGAGAGTGGGCTAAGTTTCAAAATACCACAATTCTAGCTGGAATTAAGTCATCATATGGCTGATGATTGGTAAGAATATATGTTCAAAACACAGAAATAATGTTCTAACAAATTTCATTCTGTATATCCAAGGCTAGCCACTTGTTCATTTTCTTAAAGCTGCCCCAACTAGCTCACTATGTAAATCCAAATGGATTCACAAATCCCTGCAAGATATAGAAGAAACAGCAAAACCAAAGAAGATACAGTAGTAAAGATGTATTAATTTCCATTTATTAGCATATGGAAAAGTGGAGCCAAATTTGGTTTCATAATGAGGAGAGCAGAGGTATGGGTCCCTAAGCCTTTTTTGCTTTGCACACAAGAGTTCGAATCTCTTGATGAAGGGTACCATTAGAACACAAAGCCTGTTTCTGTTTAGTTTGACATCTGTGTACACACATCCCAGCCAATAAAATATTAAGACTGTTCTGCATGAGCTCTCCTAAAAATCAAAGCAATTGTTAAAGAACTTGCCAAAACACTGGTGTACCACATTTCCACTACCTATGACACAGAGCTCAGAAAATAACCTCAATTGAGAACAGAATGATTCCACTCTGCTGGAGAACATGGACCCTGGGACAAACTTGCCCTTTTGCTACTTGCAAATACCTGTAACTGATACTAACTGAATCACAGGACTTTTTTTTTTTTTAACACATAGAAGATAATATATATGAAAATACAGTATTCAGCACTATTTCAAATAAAAACCAAAGAAGATAGGTCACAGTAATTTTTATGTGTTTTAAGGAAATAACTAATAATTTGAGGAGATACTTCATAATGAAACATGGATCATTACATCTGTATATGCACATGCCTGGGAACATGATCAACAAACTTTAATAGGGGCTCACAAACAGCACAGAAGTGAAAAACAAAGTAGCAGGATTTAGATGAAGTCTTATTAAACCCAGAAAAGGACAACCCCAAGTGTTAATGGCTCGCAGAAGAAAGACTGCTACTCACAGGAGCCCAGAAGACACAGTCAAAAGAACAAATCAGTCTAGAAGTTCAGGCAAAGGCTTTAATGAATCTTCAAGTGCCACTTTACCTCTAGGTTTGCTACCAAATTTTGAGAGCTGGGGAAAAAGAGTATTTCATTTAGAAAGTGTGGATAAGATTTTTTTTGAGCACTTAATATCTTAGCAATGGGCATCATCACTTTATCAGTTTTCAAATCAGTATGGTACTGTCTTGGTTAACTGTGTGAACTTGAGTAAGAACTGACATTAGTAGAATGCTTCCATTTTTATTTAGGAATATTGTTATTGCTAAATTTATTATTTAACGATTCTGTTTTAAAACTAATGCTGTCATTTCAGTCCAATAACTTGATTAGTTTTATTTTTCCTTTGTAACAGGTAACTAGTTACATATTAAAACCTTCCATTTTAATAGAATTGGACAGTATTTGCAATCAAACAGCCAAGGCTTAGGGAACTTGATTACAGGAACATTATGGTAAGTGTTTCACCATCAGCTTACTTTCAGTTTCATTAAAGGAACTCTGCACAGGACCTTGGAAGGTAATTTTAAGACAACAGCTTAACTGCAGAGCATAAATCACAACACCTCATTAGCAAAGTCTCTTACCTTCATGAAACTTACTTCTCTTGGGGAAGTCTGGAAATCAATTATAATGAATTTTTACTCTTGAACGAGCTAGAGGATAGAAAGATAACATATGCATTGTATCATGCTGAGACTGACCAAACAAGCCAATTTGACGTAATTCTGTACTGCAAGCATTTTATTGCCCTTTACTAGAAAGTTAATCTAGAAGATTCCTTATGTGACAGTGGACTCACAATTGAGGCANAGCACAGCCAGCAGCCTCTAACTGCCTGTCCACCAGCTAACTCACTCTTTTATAACACCCATCCTCCTTGGACATAGCTCTGACCTAGAAAGGGGCAAGGCTGTTCCCACTATTTGTAAATAGTACAGCTGCAATTTATCAGGGGTGAGATTGCCCTCAGCACTATCTCTGTTCTCTTATAATCCATCCTCACACAATTAATCAGCGATCTTTTTCTGCTGAGAAAAAGAAAGGGGTTTTTTTTGCTACCCTTTTGTATCTACCAGGTGTCTAGCAAACCCCAGTTTTGGAAAAAGTTAAACACCAATATACATATTTTTGGTCCCAGACTCTGTCCTCACATATGGCAGTGTCATCACAGAGATGGGTAAATACACTATTGCACTGAAAGACAAACAAACAAAAAATCATGATACTCTATAACTATATCCCCTAACAAATGGCTTAATTTGTTTCCAATACTAACAAATTTTAAACTAATTAATTTACATTTACTGTACACAAGCAGCTTTGAGAACATTAGCGTCTTCTGTTTAGTTTCGGTTTTTCTTTTTTTAAAATCACATTTGCTTTGTTTACATGAAAGAAAAAAATCATTATTTATACTGGACTTAAAGTCAGCTGGTTCTTTCCAGCTAAGACCATCAATAGGGTATGTTTTACAACAAGTCAGCTGCTACTGAAAGTCTGAATGTAATCTAGCCAGTTCCTTAGAGAAGCCTTAGCTCTCCAAGGCTGGATGAAGTAAAAGTATAATGTAATAAGAACACTGCAACAAACTGGAAAGTACACTAAAAACCCCCAAAGTTCTTATACGAAAGTGGCTTTATGTGTAAAAATACTATTTTTTTGTTTGAAATGTTGTATATTTAATATAAGCCATTATAATGAATGAAATAATTTTAACTATTACATCTTTGAGTTGAAAACTAAAAAAAACACAGGAACATTGCAAAACAGTACTTGACAAGTTAGAATAAAAGAAATCTTCCCTGAAATGAATCCTTTACCAGAAAAAAAAAGCCCCGTAAAATTTGGAGAATTATAACAGAGGATTTAACATTAAAATCTGAAATCCTTAGCTATAAAAGAACAGAATTTCAAGGTATTCCCCACAGCAAGTTTGGAAGAACAGAGAACATCACATAACTATTTCCCATTCCCACTGTTACCAGCACCTACTTTCTAGATTTTAAAGAAACTGATAATAATTCAGAACTCCTGAGAGCATTTGTCTTTTTTTAACTTGTAGGGAAGAAACTCATCAACATATAACACTCTAACAGCTGGTTATAAGGCATGATTGGATTATAAAATTAATTGCAGAGATTCCAGCAGCTTGTCACAGTAACACATGTGAAGCAAAAAACTCTCTCTAAATCCCCCACCACTCCAGGCCTGTCAAGACAAAAAACTCTCAGCACAGAAATTATAAATGAAAATAAATAAATAAATAAATAAATAAATGGCTTTGAGGGTTATTGTTGTTGTTCTTTCCCACTGCCACATTAATATTCTGCAACAACTCATCTGATAAATTGGTCTTGCATCTTGCACATCATCAGTTTAAGCCTAGATTATTTTCAATTAAAATATGAATACTTGACAACTACATATGATTTTTTTCTGATAATTCAATGTAAAAAGTTCACATGCAGACACTGTTCTTTTTTCATTATTTGTCCAGTAGGTTAACAAGACAGTTTAAAAACCAGCTAAACAAGCAATGAATATATGGACTTCAAGGAAGAAAATTCAAAAAGTCAGTAAGGTCTGATCTATAAACATGTTCTTGTAGTCTGAATGAAAAATGTTTAAAAAATACGTAATTTCACATATTTGTTTATAACATTAACCAGATTTTTATAATGTCTTATTACTGGATTGTTTCAAGGAATATAGAACATCTCATTCTTCATAACTTTACATGACAATCTTTTTGATGCACTCACCAGGATATCAGCCTAATAGACTGTAATTGCTATGACACCTTCCAGTTATCAAGTTACCTGCTCATTTTCCTTCCATATTTTACATAGTGTAATGGGAAAGTGACTCAACGTTTCTACTTCCAATTTCAAACATCAGACTTGTATACAAGCAAAAATTCAAAATGAACTTCCAGAAGGCAAAATCTGTCAAAGCACTGAAAAACCACATACACAAATTTAGTTCAGTCCAATTACCCTGGCTCAGCTTCTACTACAGTTTAACACCTCAAGTTTTATAAATCAAAACAAGATAAATTCCACCACACAGCTCAATTTAACAAAGATATAAAAACACCAAAGGCCTGTCATGAACTTCAGCACACTGACCTCTCCAACAAACACAAAGCAGCGATGCAATGGCCTGGAGATGTGGCTGGTGTCAGAGGCCAAGACCTCTAGCCAGGTTTAAGACTTGCAGTCCACCTGAAGATGAATCACATTACTACCCATGCTCCAGATCTGTTAAAGTTATTCAGGTTTCTTCTTTAGAATATTTTAAGGAGGACTATATAAACTATATATATAACTATATAGAACTAACTATATAGTTAGTTCTATATAACCTAAACAGACTGGTTTCCTATAATGTGAAAGGATAGCACAAGCCTATTTGTAAAGAGGGAAGAACTTAATATACACATTAACAGACTTAACCCTCATCAGTGACTCTTGCTGTGCAGCTATGAAAATACACACCTGGATGTCTGTAAAAGAAATCTGGGAAACCCACATAACTATTTACTATGACAAAGACTTGATTGTTTAGCATACAGAAGTGTACTAGGGATCACGTACTAGAAAGATTATCCATCAGGAATAATTATTTCCACATAATTAACATGCATCTGAGTTGTGACTACTACCATGTGTACAAACAGTCCAGTTGAACTGTGACTTCTGTGCCCAGACAACCTAATATGCACGGAGATTTCCTACTTAATACCTGCTACGAAATTATCCCTAGTTTTGCCCTTGGCCTTTTTTCCCTCTTTTTTAATTCATTTAACAGCTTTTAAAGTGATAATTTGCTAAGAACTTTCCTGAAAAACACATTTAAAAACATCTAAAGAGTTGTTTCATAAAGCAAGCCTGCTATTGAAAAGTCGTGAGCGGCTTCAATTCAATTCTCAACAGAAGGGTCAGAGAAAAACTTATGGACTAAGATATATTTAAAAATAGACTTTTATCAAAGTAGGGACTTTGATCAGCTTTTTATCTGAATCTGCAATACAGATTGCTAAGGACAGTAACTCTTTCAAATTCTCTTGACAAAACATAAAATGCTCAGTATCTTATTGAAGCATTTCCAGCTTTCTATGATCCTGACACAGACTCTCAAAGAAAAGAAGGTAGAAGAGTTCCTCATGTTTAACAGATGATTGCAATTACCATGAAAAGGTATGGATTTCTGACCACAAAGTATTCGAGTCTGAATCTAGACAGAAAAGGTACTCAGCTAGATGAGANATAATAAAAAAGCAAGTAACAAAGCCTTTAGAAATATAGGTAAATTTTATTTTTATTTCCAGAGAAAATTAAAATAGGTTTCTTACAATTCCCTTCACTATTTCAGCTCTTGAATTAGCTGGTGCTCATCGGGGCCCACCTCTTCTTCTTCATTCAAGTCTTCTTTTGCTTCTGCATCTGTCACCTCAGGGTGACTGCAGGCAGCATCCCTAGCTGAGAGCTTTTTCATTTTGATGTTTGGCAATTTCCTCAGATCACCATCCCATTCTCTTAAAGAGAAAAAATAAGTAATGAAAACCAATTACCAATAGAAGGGAAGGAATGGCAGAGTTAATTCACATTTCCTGAGAAGATGATAATTCAAGTGACACTGCTGTTCTAAGTTATCCTCTGTCCCACTGTGGTATGAATAAGCACCAATGATTTCACCTGATTTTGTACACTACAGAAGCTGTAATTTCTGTATGAAGAAATAAGTACTTTCAGATGAGAGATTTTGAAACGAAAATATATTATTCACTTTATTCCCACAGACTTAGTGTACCCTCAGTATATTTTTGGCCACCTGCTTTTAAGTTTGTCTCATTCAACTTACAGTCTGGTAAGCAACAGAAAAACAGGTCAGAAGAGTTCCTTCATCTGGATGCTTGATTTGCATAGGTAACATCCCATGTACCTAAGTCCCTAGTGATTTATGGTATTGTATGACTGACTTCAAGAGAACACAAAGGGTTAGTAAGCATTCATTCACATGGTGAGTGTATAATTTCAAAAGGCTGCATGAAGGAGAAAGGGTTGTTTTAAATATAAGTCAAGCCCAGTACTTAATAGAATGCTTTCTTGATTATAGTAAGTGCACTTCATGGACAATTTTTCTCAAGGGCAAAGACAGTATCTGCCAACCATAAGATATGGTTTTCCTTTAGCAAGGCAATATAACAGCACTTCTATATGATGTCCCTGTTCAAGAAGTCAATTGCATATTTATAAATACAGCAGTCTCTCTTCTTTGGGATTTCTGGCTTTATTCCAACATCCTGTAAGTAAAGTATGACTTCTGGCTACATACCATCCCTGTGAGTCAGTGGTATATCATTCCCTGCAACATAAGCACTCCTAAGTTGTTTTTTTTGTTTTTTCTCTTTCCCTTTAAAGTATTTCATTTGATAGAGCTGTCAGCAAAAATGTTCACTCAATCTACTACCAGGACATACCAACATGCTGGCCCAGATGAGCCAGCAGCAAGTTGCACAGCTCCCAGATCTTTTAACTGGATGCAAGTTGTAAATTCATTTAAATAAATTCGTAATAAATTCATTTAAGATTTTCGACACACATACCAACACTACTGTGAACAGCTGTGTTCAGCATTTTAGGTAAAATATTATCTAAGAATATTGAGAAAAAAAGTTACTTAAGTTACAGAAATGGCATTCTAACTGTTGAATTTAAATCTTCCAATGTTTTAATTAATAACTGGCACAGGTGTTCAACTTGTAACAGCTAAGAAATGCCAAAATAGCAGTGCCACACCTACTCTGCTTTTTCAAATGACAAATTCCTTGGCAGGTTTGTCTAAGTTCCTTTTTCTATGAAAAAAATACATACAACAGGTAAATTTCAGAAACACTATTTTGCATAAACAGATTATTAGTGATAATAAAAAACCTACCTGAAAAATTTAAGATGCTTTCTGTTCATAATGTCTGGGATTTCTAAGAGGAAAGAAATTAAATTCTATTAGATGTGTTACATTATTTGAGTCTCATTTTAAAGGAAGAAATGTGAGCTAAATGGCCTCTAACCAAAATGGCTACATACCTCCTTTCTATGGCAATCAAACTGTTCTAAAAGAAACCTGCCATACATATATACAAATATTAAAATAAATAAAAATAATAATCTAAATAAACAAAATAGTAATACAAATCTGTATTACCCTTGCCAGTAAAAAGCAAGGCAAATATTTTGTATTGACACCTGTGGAACAGACCATTTCGCTTTTTTCCTCCTGGAGTAGCCAAAATCTTCCAACTAGAGTGTAAGTTATAAACTTAGGCAGACTTTTACATAGGATGCCAAAGCTCCTTTGCCTTGATGCAGTGTCATTCTCATCTTGGTCAGTCCTGCCGTGTTACAAGCGGCCTGTGTTTAACATCACCACTAATTTATGGAGATTTATACTGTAGGAGCCATGTTCCCACAGTGTAGAACACCTCATTACTGTCTATGAACTGTACAGATTTCACAGCCAGCAGGCTTCTCAACAAGACACATGTTTTTTACCTCTGTAACATTAAATCCACTTTATTTTAGCTCTTAAAATTGTGACATTTCAGCAACTTTTATATTGTCCTTGAACAAACAGTTCTGCCTCTGTTCATCTACCAATTTCCTCAAGTTTTACAGCAATAAATGAGATCATGCTATCAATGCAGGATTATGGATGATTTTGCTACTACAAAACGTAGGATGATGATACCTGTGCCATTTATCTTTGTGGCCAGACAGTCCTTACTATTCAGAAAACTATTCTTTTCACACTTGGTCATGAAGTTAAGAACTGAAGAACAATTAATACATGCAAAATGTTTTGATAACAATTACAGTGATTTCTGCAGACTGCTCCTCAGTAAACAGATGAGGTGACACTGCTCACAGCTAAAGCAAGGCAAGGCAAAGAAACACCTAATGCTTCTTTGGTCTGCTGATTCCTTGGCTGCATGCCACATTAGGTCCATCCTTCCCAATAAAGCCTTGAAACAAACCCATGGTTGCTCTTGCTTTCTTTGCAGCCTCTTGAACTGCACTCATGGCAGCATAGTGCCAAATGCTGGAACATCCCAGCTCCCACAAGGGAAAGAAGCTCTTCCCTCCTCCTGGGTAATTTGCAAAGAGCAATCAATGCTACTCCGTCTGGCTCTAGAACTGCATATAGTGATGTAAACAGTGAGTTTGGCAGAAATGGCACCATGCTGAGATTTGTATTTGTTCCTTTTATTGAAGCACTGATTCAACATACAGTTCAGTGTTCTTGTCAGACAAACCAGGACTAAATGACAAGACTTTCAAATTAACCCCTTTCATTTGCTTTTCTCTTTTCTTAACATTTAAAGGGTTCAAGCTATGCAGACCTTTACCAAAGAGAATATTCTAACAGTTTTATCTAGTCCATCATCCAGGGCTCACCAACATCTTGAGAAAGCAGGCACTCTGAAGAGAGAAGATTCTGTGACAAACCAAGATTTGGCACTGCTTTGGCAGTGGCAAAATTTTTAAGCTACGTTTACTTCAGTGTTTACAATATGTTACATAATAAAAACTACTGAGTTGCCAGATTAAGAACAGACCTGTGTATAGAAATAAAGTAATTCTATATTGCACAATCACTGATTTTCTAAATTATGCTGCATTAGTAATCCTTGTCTAACTCAGCTGCATCTCCTTAGCATGCACAAATGTCATGGTTTTTTGCTGCTGCTTGTGAACTCCTTCATTTGCTTTAAAATGTTAAGTCACCAGGAACATGTTTTTCTGAACTGAAGATAGAAAAAAATGTAAGAGAGAAATATGGAACAGGAGTTAGTGGGAAAGAAATGAAGACAGTATTTTGGGGCGTAAATTATTGTCTAGCACTTCCAAGACAAAATCTTCAACAATTTATGTGTTTAGCAAAACAGCAGTGAAAGATTTAAGTGAACATTTTTTAATGTGAATGACCCTTTCAGATAGTTTTACTTCGCTTTCTTTGGAGGAAGAACAAACAGCCTGTTAAAAAGAAGGAAACTGTAGATGCTCTTCAGGCAAAAAAATTATTCAGTTATGCAATAATAATCACTACAGAAAACAGCACCTAACTAATAGTACAGAAGTTACATTAGCAGATACATTAAAATGATACAGCTTTCATCTGAATTGAATTCATTTCCCTGCAATGAGAAGCCTCCAGAACTAATTAATAAAACTAGTGTATTTAGTTTTAAAAGCCTCTTTCCCCAAAGATTAATATTATGCACCTGAGAGAACATGCAAGGTAGTTAGAAGCAAATTATCAAAAATGGATGATGTTCAGATGAAATAATTATGATGCTTTTCCACTGAAAGCATGCTACCTCTGGGTTACTAATAAATAAATAAGTATCTAGCATTGCCTTTCCATAGCTTTGCTATAAACATGTAAAACCAGATTAAACAAAAAACCCAAATACACAAAAATGAAAACAAGAGGAAGAAAACTGCAGTAAAACTACTGTAGATATATTTAAGGATTAAGTGACAAGGAGCTGCTAACCCTCAACAACATTACTGATAATGTTCCTTGTAACAGTATAGCTACTGTTTGTTTAGAAAAAGACTAAAATTTACTATATTTTGGGATGTACACCACTTTTGTAAATCAATTTTTGCATCTTGTAAAAGATTTGTTTTTCATTTACATATAGCCTTCACAAGACAAGAGGAAATGCCCTCAAGCTACACCCAGGGAAGATTCATGTTGGACATCAGGACAGATGTTTTTTCACTTAAAGGGTGGTTAAGCATTGGAATGAGCTGCCCAAAGAAGTGATACAGGAATCAGCAGCCCAGGAAGGGTTCAAGAAATGACTGGATGTGGCACTTAATGCTATAGTCTAGGTGGCATGGTGGTGTTCAGAGGTTGGACTTAATGATCTTGGAAGTCTTTTCCAACCTAACTGATTCTGTGATATAAATAGACTGCATCAAATTTTAGTAGACTTCCCTGAATGAAAAGAATACATATTATTCAGTCTCTTCATAGCAAATGCACATGCATACAAGAAATAACTGAGTTCAAGAACAGGGTGGGGGAAAACCCAACAAATCTAAGTCAGTTATAAAAGCTCCACTCACTAAAGCTTCGAGGATTAATAATGAGCTAGAGGCATAAAAGCACTGTTTCCAGCTGATTTCCATTTATGCCCAATCTCTAATTACAGTATTTAGTTGCTATAGTACTTAGCAGCAACTATTTTCTCTGAATGAACACTGTCCTAGACAGAGAGCAAAACCTGCAGCAGCTGTGATAACAAATAATGAATGATTTGAAAGTGTATTTAATATGTGAAGTTGCACTGTGCTCTGAATGCTTTACTTACTAATGCTATAATAACCTCCAATTTTGCCTACTAGCTTTGCCTTTTTAGCTTCTTCATTATTTTTATGTTGTACTTGTGAATTTGACATCTTTTTCTCTCACCGTACTGCCTTTTTCTGTGAGCTTTCCACAAAGCAGTAAGGAAAAAAGAACTAAAATTTAAAAGCAGAAAACCAAAAATACTTTCTACAATTGAGCTGTTTGATGACAATCACAGAATATATTTTCCTATTACGTTTTACCCCTCCTAAGACACCAAAGATTACACATGAAGTAATAGGGATATTCCTAAATTCCTCTGCCTCTGTGGGCTGCACAGGCAGAATTTTAAAGCCATTAATTTTCTTGATTTGTACAATACGTATCAGGGTGTGCTGATTTTGGCCGGGTTAGAGTTAATTTTCTTCACAGTAGCTAGTACAGGGCTGCGTTTTGGATTAGCTGGAAATGGTGTTCATGAAAACAGGATGTTTTCATTATTCCTGAGCAGGGCTTGCACAGATCCAAGGCCCTTTCTGCTTCTCACCCCAGCCCACCAGCGAGGAGGCTGAGCGTGACAAGGAGCTGGGAGGGGACCCAGCTGGGACAGCTGACCAGGCAATATGACTCACAACCCAAACCTTGCTGTGCTTTGTATCTTAACTACAAAATATGTAGATTTTTCATGTTTTCCACGACCCATTTTACTATTAGAAGGACCAATTATGTCTGGATAATACTTCAGCATTGATGTCAAGTTCACCACTCAGCTTCAACATGCACGTTATTGGTTAAAACAAAATACAAACACTTCCCTGCTTATCTTGACTATCCCCAAACAACTCTTTTGCACTTTCATTATCCCTTTGTCTTTCTTCCTTATTTCACCAAACTATTGCTGCTTCCCTTCAGTCTAGTTCCAGCTATGAAATTAAGATCCAAACAAGCTGCTGAGCAGAATTTGTATTCAAGGCAGGTGCATTAAAAGCTCATATGAGCTCTTATATGCCTGCCCTGAAAAGACAGTACTAACGAAGATGCAAAAGGGAAAAGCAGAATAAATGAGTCAGATCTCCATCATCTTTTTTTCTCCTTTTCTTCACCATGGCCCTCCTCCCAAATAACTCTGCAAGGCACAAGCACCTAGCACTCAGGTAATTTCTTTAAAGAGAAAAATAAGGACAATGCCTAGAAAGTTTGCTTAGATTCTGGCCTTGTGAGCAGGTGTGAGGATTGAATTTTTTCTAGTGCTTTTACATACCTATTCCATAGCCCTCATAGAGCTGTCTTTCACGTTCTATTGTCTGCTTGATGACAGTTTCCCGTGAACCATGCTGTCTTCCTTGTCTGCCTTTAATACTGTTTTGTAATTCAATCTGATCCAATTCAGCATTGAATCGACACATATAACTGAAAGATATAAAATGCATAAAAGCTAGATGTAGTCATACAAAAAAATTGCAAAACAGAATTACTCTGATAAATTATTTTACTAATTGTATTTCTTTTCTAATTTATTTTCTTCATTTATTGGAGACTCAAGGAGTAAGTAGTACAAAATCTGCATGTTCAGGTGTCACAGAATAACCCAACAAGCAAATGCATGTGATTACTACCATCTAAATAATTTAAAGTCCTCCACACACTACAAAACTAGCAATATACTTAAATAATTTAAAAAAACCTACAACACAACTTATTTGAATAATTCTAGTATGACTATATATGTCTCTCAATATTTGTCAGTGGCAACAAAATCAACTACCTGATATTATTAATAGCAATATATAAAAGACCTCCTCTGAGTGATCATCACATTATTTTTAAAGACAAGTCAAGCTTTTTAATCTTGTTTTAACACTAGTCTTACTTTTCAATTAGTTCACCGGCTTCCTTCTTTGTGTACTCGATTTTATTGGGGTCAAGGTGACTTTGAAACCATTGCAGTTTTTCTCCTACAAGAATAAACTTAACATTAATGGTTACACCACCACTGTAACATCAATCCTGATTGAAGTTTCCCAAAGTTTTTTAAATGCCCCCCGATTTTCAAGATATTGAATAGCATCACAGACTCTGATATTGTGGGTACCAGGTATGAAGGCAGCTGTAATGGAAACATTCCCAGATAATTCCAGATTCATTTTATACCTTCCTCACAGGAAAAAAAAAAGTCATTAAGGTTTGTTTTACTGGAAATTAATTAAAATATCACTATTTTAATTGCTTAGGAAGGAAACTTAGAAAGGGGAAAAAAACAACACAGTGGCTGAGTAAGAGTTTTGATCGTCACATCTGTTTTTAAACAGATTAAATTGAAAAGGTGCAGGATCAGTCATATGGACAAGAAAAATATTCCAGGTTGTGTCTCAAAGTTTTGAATTTAATTGCTAACACAATGTATCTTTTAACCTACATATATCATCTTCTTTTACAAGCAATTATAAAAAGCTTGGAGACCAAATAGAATAAATATGTGTACAGATGTACAAAACACTCGTTTGGTCCTGCTGTTGTGTACATTGACTAAAGATTAGCTATGCTCAGCCCCAAATTCAGTCTTGTATATATTAAGTTGACATGTCAGGTATTTCAGTATTTCAACCAAATCTATTTGAAGATTGCAGAATCAGATTATAGAAAAAGAACCTCTAAAAGGTTGGTAAAACTTAGAATCTATACTAAGAAACTGAATACTGTACTCAGTAGTAGAAGTTTCTACTTACCAATAATACTTAAACGCAAAGCTTTGTCAGTCTTCAACCTAGCAGAAAAAAACCAGCTATGTTAGCCAGGAATGAGTGCCATATAAATAATGTCCTTGATTTTATTCTCAAAAAGTTGGGTTTTTTCCCAGTTACAATGTAAGTCAACGTAAAATTTCAAATAAAAATATTTTACAAATTCCAAACAATGTAAAACTTCTTCTGTTTAATCCAAAATATCTACTTTCTGGTAAAACTACTAGCTGAAAATTGTCCAGTTTACCTATTAAGCTGAAGAGTTTCTTGGAAGAAAAAAAGACCTAACATTTTTCTCAGAGCACAACAAAAGGAATTTCAATGAAGAGTTGCATTGTCACAATTTAAGTATTTCTGATATTCTTCTGGTATGTTTAATGAGTTGGGAGATTTCACTGCACTGCATTCTTGCAAATCAAGCATGCAATGTGAAAAGCACCATTCTGTTACCTTAAAACTTGTAATAATTAAAGTTTGTGCTTAGTGAACACTAAGTTAATGTGTTAAGAAACCAAAATTAACAACTTCATTAAAAGATGAATAAAACCCAACTCTGTCTCACAGTACTTTTAAGTTCACTTGAATCTCTGGCAGGATACTTAAAAGCCTTCTGTACTCTGTGGGATGTTGGTACACAGTTCTATTTGGGATTAATTTCCATCCTAATTAGAAGTTCTCAAAAAAGACAATTTCTCCAGCAAGAAATCCCATGCCTCATGCTCTTTTGTCCTCAAGGTGTCAGTTTGGATCTGCATCAAAGAATGTTGCAGTGTTCTGTTGTTTCCAGAAAGGAAACAAGACACTATTGGGGTAAGTATGAAATTTGTCACTGGAAAAAATATCCTAGCCATGCATATTCAGTGTATATATTCAAGGACCTCTGCTAAAATTGACTTTTTATCATTACTAATAAATAGGAAAATTGGTAATAGAATAAGTAAATCATAAAGGCTATAATGACAAAGAATTAATAATGCTAAAATTCATCACAGTTCAAAGCTATTATGCTCCTTTATTAATTTCCTTTTACTCTGTAAAATTTAATAAGCATTTTAGAGCTAACTGAAGTAACTCAGAGCACAGAAGTCTGTCACCTACCACAAGAACTGGGATCAAAAGATAAACCCTTACTTTCCAGAGACAAACATACTTGTGTCACTTGTCCACAAACCTACATTATTAAATAAAGATTAGATTTTTCAAGAAGTATTTAATCTTCTGAAGACTGTCTAAAAGCCATGTACAAGCAAATGCACAGCACATGTGAGCTGCTAAGAATTCCACTAAAATATTGAAGAAATTTTTACTTCTATGGATACCCCAGCATGTGTAGAAGAAGCCTTCAACAAAAGCTGGGCAGGCTTTTATCCTCAGAGGACTTAAAGGAGGGAGTTTTGGATGGTAACAGCATGCAAGAAAAGGACACATACTGCACTCAGGGGAACTCTGCACCAGCAATCCCTTCTGGGAGCCCTGCAAGGCGACGCCACCAGACAAGCCTGTCTGCAAAGCTCTGCCATGGAGAAAACTATAATGGCATCTAGGAAAGCTGCCTAAACAGAATGATGTCATATATCTACGTTCTAAAACACTACAAACTGCCATTTGCACCTGCTAAGGCCTCTAAATCATTTATTTATCAAAGCAGCAAAGTACAGAACCATTTTCTTCTAGAAGAAAAACCTTCAGTCTCCTGGTGCACACAGCTTATTTCAGTATGAGAAATAATGAAGGATAGGCTCAGATGTTGCCTTATTGTACTTCTCATAAAAACCTCACCTCAGTGACTGCTAGAAGACAATAGCATTAGCAGTGAGGCTAATCAAATCAGGTGAGTCAAAGAAACTTGCTCTCCTCTTCTTCCACACAATGAGTAATAGCTTTTGCTTAGGGGAAGGAGATGGTAAGGCTAGGGATACAATCTTGTGGCAGGCTGTTGTTTCTTGATGATTTTCTTCATCACCCACCTTCCAGAAATCCTCTGCTTAGGCAATGATTATTAATAAGAATGATTAGTGGTTTTCTTGATGTCTCCTAGGTACTTAAAAAGTAAATTCCACATGTTCCTTCAGCAGCTCTTTATCTCAGATATTGTATTCAACTGTTCTAGTCTAAATACTAACAATGACTAAGTAGTTTCCAAATCAGATTACAAACTCAGTATTTTTTGCCAATAATATCCACATGTACAAATGCCATCTATGGCTCTGAAAATTAAAATAGGCTTTTCAAAATAAATAATTTTAAAAGCTAACAGCTTCAGTTCCTCATGAAGAATCTGCAAAAGCATGCAAGTGCCACAAGCAATGCAGGTAGAAGCATAGTGGTTCAAGAGAGATTAGGAGGTTAGACAGGGGAAAACTTCAGAAAAAGCAAACACAGAGTTCTACCAGGAGACATTTTAAGGTTGCTTACTCCTAAAGGGTGACTTCACACTCCATCACTGTAAAAACTCCTTAGGTCTCATATCTCAGAGCATGCCAGTATTACACTGGCTTATTTGTAATGAAAATGCACTGACTCCTAAGAAATTTATTGTGCATGCACAACAGAAAGGGTCTATTTTGACTCAGGAGGGAAAACGACAGAAATAAAAATGCACAGCTAGATTAGCTTCAGCTACCAAAACCAGATAGGTATTTCTGCAGTTGCAGGAAAATATGACTGGTGTTGGTACATCACTACTACAGAAGTTTCATTAATTTCCCACTATGGTCTGGTTTCCTAAAGTGTAGAAAAGTCAGTGTTCTACTACTGCCAGTGAAGCAGCTATTGCTGTCTCATAAAAACATCCATGTAATTATTTAACAGAGCAAACAAGCTGTCTAAAGGAAAAAGGATTCATATGTAGATAAAGAGAGAATAAACTGGTAGTAATACACTGGAAGTTGTTGCTGCTCATTAGACCTTGAAGAGAACTGAGGAGAAAGGGATGCAGGCAAGAAAAAGGTGTCATTTAAGTGAACAAGATGATTTAAGATTGTAGCCAATTTTCTAAAAGCAATTGGTCTGTCTCCTCTTATTATGCTTTAAGACTGATCTCTTGTAGTGCAGTCACAGTTTCTGGACAGTAAACTTGTAATTCCCGTCATATTTCATTATGAATGTTTGCAGTGAAGAGTGGACAATGGAGCCCATAAAAGACTTTTGCAACTTAATGCAGAATTTCTCCCTGCTTTTTCCCAGTGCTGCACTTTAAATATTGAAATTCTTTGTGGATAATGTCTACCATTTTTTACTATCTCGTTTGGGCAAAAAGATACTGCAATATGCATCTCATAGCTTAATGCAATTTTCCTTCCTGTATAACATAAACAGGAACATTCACAGTAGTTATTTCGTTACGTCCATGCTACAGGAAAGTTAATAAGCAAATAGAAGCCTAAACTGTTTCCAGTCCTGAATCCTGTCTCCAGACAAGTATCTAATGAAAAAAAACCAACAAAAGCACACCAAACCAAAATAAGCAAAACAAAATAAACAAACCACACAAACCCAAAAATGTTGACTGATACCTCTACAAAAGATAGTCTCGCCTTCCAGTAACATGCCATTCAAGGGTTTCCTACACCCTACACCTTTGTGTGAAATAGTAATCAACAGATAAAATGTACCTAAGTTAAAAAAGTATTACTGCACAAATTTAGCCAGCCATAATTAGAGCATCCTCTGGCAAGGAAATCCACAGCTTAATAAAAATAGCACAGACAAACTCTATGGACTTGCTACATTCACAGACTACTCTAATCCAATTCTTCCATTCTGCAGAGGTATACTAGCCTGTACAGCGAAATTATCCCCTTTATTCAGGCCTGGTGAGATCACATTGAGAATTCTGTTTCTAGTTTTGTGCCTTATTCACACTTCAAACAACTTACTTTTACACAATAACAGGCATGGTCAAAAAAGTGCCAGATTTGTAGATGCGACTAAGGAAGAAAATTCTGTAGAGATTACAAGACAGCTTCTCCTACTTACCACCAAAAGATGTATTAACCTTCCACCAGAGAACAGGGCTGTTATTCAATAGAAGCAATTTGGAAAATTGTTTAAAGACATTTAATAGACCTGCAAAAGCAATGCGGAAGAACAAATCTGGTGTGAGCTATTTCTTTTTCCCGAGAGTGTGGGAGTGGAAAGCTTCCCTCCATTCCCAGCATCAGAAATCTATCTTGTCTTTTTCAGAGCTATGCAAAATGAAACCAAGTCTCATAATTTTATTACAGAAACTGAAAGCTAAGTAATTACAATAAAAAGTTCAGCACATATTTAATTCCCAATATTTAAAAAAAAAGCCTGAGAATTTACCAAGCTGATCAGAAATTGGAACCCTTAACAAGACTGTTAAAAACACTAAGGGGAAAAAAAATCAACATTATTAACGTCTTTCAAATTAAATTGCTCTTCAAGCCAACACAGAAAATAGAATATAGACAATTGGAGGATGTTTTTAACGCAACTAATTTTTAGAACACCAAAACAAAAGTGATCTACACAGTACAGAATTTTAGTTAACTATTCACGCCCCAGAAGTGTAAGATGTAGAAATCTTATTTATAAGATATAAAAATATGAAATATAAGATCATTTTGCTATCACAAAATGCTGTGGATGGTCAAAACTGACACACTATTCTTGGTGGAACGGCTTCCCTAAGCAAAATGAAATGTTACATCTTTTACAATCAGACTAGATTGAAATAGCAGGGGTAGGGCTTCTTCAAATACATCAGTGAGCAAAGGAAAACTAAGGCTAATGTGGGCCTCTTACTGAATTGAGGGGGACCCTGGCAACAGAGGAGAAGGCAGAAATACCGAACGTCTTCTTTGCACGAGCCTTCACTGCCAAGAGCAACCCTCAAGAATCTCTGACCAGGGTTAAGGAATGTCAAAAGGAAGACTTTCCCTTGGCCAAGAAGGATTGGGCTAGAGAGCACCCAGGCAAACTTGACATCTACAAAGCCACGGGCCCTGAGGGATGCATCCATGAGTGCCAAGGAAGCTGGCAGACACCATGGCTAAACCGCTCACAATTATCTTTGAAATGTCGTGGAGATGAGGAGAGGAGCCTGAGGACTGGAAGAAAAGAAATGCCACCCTGGTCTTCCAAGATGGCAAGGAGAACCCAGGGAACTATTGGCCAGTCAGCCCCACCTAAATTACTGCAAAGGCAATGGAGCACCTCATTCTGGAGGCCATCTCTATCCACAAGCAGGACATGGAGGCGATCAGGAGTAGTCAGCATGGATTTACTAATGGTATGTCATGTTTGACCAACCTGACTGCCTTCTGTGATGAAACAACTGCCTGGATGGATGAGGGGAGAGCAGTGGATATTGTCTATCTCAGTTTCAGCAAGGCCTTTCAGCTCTTTGCTGTTGCAAGAGGAAGAAAAAGTAGCACTCCAAGAAGAAACATCATCACTGGTGTCCTATCAGTTTAACCACAGGAGACTGTCACTAAAAGATCTGAGTGTGCCATGTCACAATGAATAATCAGTAAGCATCGCTGCCTCACTAAGTTTTCTTAGGCATGTTTTTCTGAATGATGAAGTCACAAATGCAAGCACTAAGAATCAAGTAAGATAAAGTCGTCTTTTGTGATTAAGAGCTGTGAGTGGCTGTTATGACACAAGGTGAGAGAGCTAAAGGATAAAGCGGTCAATTTATCAGTAGGAAAATAATCTGCAATAAAAATTTACAATCAATAGTCACAGAGCACAGAAGAAACAGCAGGAGAAACCTCTTGCACATTAAGAAACTGCCTAGTCCTCAACATATGCTACTTGTGAATTCTTGCAGCATCCCTGCTGGAGGCTACATGACCCCACTGTGGCAGCAAAGGACCCTCTTCTAGTGAAAGCAACAGTGCAACTGCTGTGGATGAGGGTGCACATCAATCCCAACAATAAAAATGTACAGTCTGTGGACCAGGAGTTTCCAATTTAACACCTTCAGACAAATGAGTATTTGGGGTCAGCTCACATGGTCCATCCATACACCACAATTTATATAGATACAAATTGTATCGTTTATATAGTGCTGTACTATACTTAGACAAAAAATGCTTTAAGCTAGCTTTAGTGACTTCCTAAATAAACATATGTATGCATAACAATGACCAAGCTGAGACAAGGTAAATTAAAGGCCAGTCTTCACCAGCTGTCTTTTCCCTCTGTGGGAGGGGGAAGTAAAACTTAAAAGCAGAAAAACATACTTGCCATGGAAGAGCAGAAATCCACCAAAAAGAAGTTAACTATACAGTTTTATTCAGAAGTCTGGGTTCTGCAGGAAGGTTTCTGGGTTTTCTTTTCTATTAACTCAGCATTTTAGCAGAAGCAGCTAGACCCTATGCAGGATTCTTACTGAACTTGAAGTAAAGCCAAAATAGTTGACTCACCCTCATGTGAAATCACCAGCATCATGCTATTCAGATTATCAAAGGCAAGAAACCTAACTTGTAAGGACAATGCCCAAAGTGAAGCAGAAGAACTACACACTTTGTATAACCTAATTTAATGCATGCAAACCTAACACTTCACATGTATTAAATTATACAGGCCTTTCTGTTATCTTATGGTTATATCAGCATAACAGTTCATGTCCACTACCACAAATAAAAAGCATCCTTTGTGATGTTATTCTTTGGTCTGTACAGAGGTTTTGCAGTCAACTTACTTTTCTTTCTTCTCCTGTTTGTGTACTTCCCTTGCAAGCTGTGCAGCTTTTCTGCTGTAGGGATGGATAACTTTTTTTTCTTGCTTCCCTCCTTGAGGTTTTCGTAACTTTGGCTGAAAAGAAATCAAAGATACTATGCACTAATAAGGCTGAGTAAAACATGAAAGGAAAGACAGAAGTCCATGCCACGGTGAAGACTTAAAAGGTCATGCACTGATACCTAAGAAAGCCCTTCAGTAACCCGTTATCAATTTCACCCACTTCAACAACAAAATTACTTGAAGCCAGTACATGCTGTAACAAAACCACTAGAGCACAGGAAATGCTGTAAGAAATCTTACATAGTAACTACTGTCAAAATACCTACTTCATAGAGCTCTGCTGCTAGGAAACTAAGATTAGCTCTCTGTACCTTGGCAGAAAAACATCCCTATTCAAGCTTCTATCCGGGTTTCTGACAAGAGCCTCGTGTAATTGGTACAACGTAATAAAAGTGATTTTCTTGTTCCTCCCAAGAGATCATTGGAACGCCTCACATCAGGAAGCAGCCAGAAGCTTTCCTTCTCTAGCCCTTCATAGTGCACAGAGAGGGAATACCACTCACGAATTTCCAAAGTGCGTAATACTATTCTAAGTTATGCTATTTTCTGGTAAGAAAGTGTTTGAACATAACTGAAAGGCTTTGTGAATTAATATGCTATTTAACTGCACCCAAAAGAAACACCTTAAAGCAAGGGGGCTTTCCTGCATCACAATAAATGGCCATCAGTAAACGGAGACTATAGTACATCCAATACTCTGCGACAGTATCAGTGCTTAGGGCTGCGATAAAAACATGGTGTCAAAGACAAAACTACTCGGAACACCTCGGGAAATCTCAGGCGGCGGTACCTCCGACCTGCCACACGCGGATCGCGCTTCCCCCGCCCCGCCGCCGCTCTGCCGGGAAAGGCCAGAAGGACGCAAACCCCCAGGGAGGAAATGCAGCAGTTTTTAAATGCAAGGTCGGCTCACTGCCAGTATCGGCCCACAGGGCCGCCGGCTCGCCGGCAGACTCGCTGCAGACTCCCGAGGCCTCTCCAGGGACGCGGTGGCGCCGCTCCCGGCGGGAACGAAGGGACCGAGAGCACTGCGTGAGCAGCCACCGCCGTCCTCAGAAAGGCCGACTGCGGGAACCGCACTGCACCTGTCCCTGTCCCTGTCTCTGTCTCTGCCCCTGTCCCTGTCTCTACCCCTGTCTCTTCCCCGGTCCCGGTCCCGGTCCCGGTCCCCATCCCCGTCCCCACCCCACCACACGCACCATGACGAGCGAGCCTTCTTCCGGCGCCGCGGTGCAGCNGGGACTGCCACCGTTCCGCGGCGCCCCCAGCGCCGCTCGGCCCGAGTGGGCCGGGCCGGGCCGGGCCGGGCCGGGCCGAGCGCTCCGAGCTCCCGGTGTGACGGTAAAGGGACAGCCGCACAGCACGGCGGAGGCCATGCCGGAACGAAACCTGATCAGGTTCTCGATAGTATATTGGCAGCAGCTAAAGTGATTGCTTTGGCGGCTGAAATTAATGGGGCTGCTGCTACCCGTGACCTTGAGATAAAAGAAAAAGTAGAAGTAGTCCAAGAATCTGGTGGTCATTATAATGGAGAAATTCCACAAGTGGTGCCTGTGCAAAGAAGGAGCCTTGCGGAGCTGAAGAAAATGGAACAAAGTCAAGAAAAACGTGACAATCTGTATGAGAAAACCGGCCTTTCCCTTGGTAAGAGAAAGAAACAACCTCTGGAAAGTCCAGAATCAAAAGTTAAAGTTACCGTAGAGTGTAACTCTCAGACTTGCAGACATCACCAAAACAGAAAAAAAGCCCCTCTCTCTGGCAGCAATGTTCCTGTGACACTTCAAAGCAGATCAGCTGCACCACAGGCCTGTGGAAAAGCAGCGGTGACTGTTCAGCTCCAGGCATCATAGGCTCAAAGGAGACACCATCTTTAGGTCTTAGTACTTCTTCCTCTTCAGACGCTGATAACTCTTATATAAAGAAATACTTTAATTTTAAAGATCGTCCCTAAACAGCAAGCCCCCAAATCTTTTACTAAAATATATAGACGGAAAGTGGGATTATCTAAAGCAAAGTCTTCATTCATTGTATTGGAACATGACCTGCTTGTGCACTTGCAATAAAATTATTTCATAGATTTACAGAATTGCTACAGAAGGCAGTGACAGTAGCAATTTTGGTTTTTAATCTAATAATTTAGGATGTAGCAGTCAGAGACAGGAAACTGAGCATGGAATTTTAAATAGTCCATTCAAGTAAATAGATTTAGAGTTTTGCTGTAATAGTAGCATATGGGAATGGAATCATAGTAGCAAACTGGGGAATAGCTCTATTTTAATACTGTTCAAATCTGCTTGGAACCAGCAACTCACATTTGACTGAGGGATGCTGAAGGAAGGCAGGCAATAAGGTAAAATGGCAGTGAAAACAATTTGACTATGGGGCCCACTCATTAATAAAAATGAAAGATAAAAAAGTAATTTGTAGATTCTTCATTTGGATGAACATCCTGGAGGCTTTAGAGCATGCATGCCTGGGAATGTCAGTAAGTATGCCCCTCCCATCAAAATACCACAGAGAAACTGCTGTAGTCTCCATCTAGTTTCTGTTTCACAGAGAAGTGCTAGGTGGGAAGCAGATGTATAACTGGCTTTACTTCTGAACTGCAGGACATGGTTGGGGCAGAAATTGGAGCTGAAAGTACCCACAGTAAATTTTTAATTGGAAGTATAAGAAAGAAACCCAGACTCTGTAGACACTTACATTTAATGGGCAGCTCCGAGGGGCCTTTCATCTGGTCTTCTGCCACTGACTGTAGTGAGACCCCTGGGTGATGATGCATTTAATCTGATAACCTAGTTACAAACCGAAAAGTATTCAGTCTAAATGTCCATTGCTTTCTGGTCTTGTTCTTTAAATAGTTTGTAATCTGAAAAGTTTTTTTTTTGCTTTTTAGTACTTCACCATCTCCATCTACAAAGATCTTTTGCAAAATGTCTTGACAGCTGTGTGGAGTAATTGCTGTGTAAGTTCTCCTAAGCCATGTATTTATCCTGGGGAGAAGGCGGCAGATACAGACAGAAGAATCCAAATTTGGCATGTTAATAACTGGATCTTAATTTGCATTTTTTGCATTAATTTTACTGATGCTGTTACAAATGCATAAATTAAAATAAAGGGATATCTGGCTATGACAGTCTTTCTTACAGTGTTCAGTGATGCAAAGTAAAGTAGGTTTACCAAGTACAACTTAAGTCTTTTATCCTTGAATGGATTTG
The DNA here is from genome assembly GCA_013400855.1 of Buphagus erythrorhynchus. Classification (NCBI taxonomy): domain Eukaryota; kingdom Metazoa; phylum Chordata; class Aves; order Passeriformes; family Sturnidae; genus Buphagus; species Buphagus erythrorhynchus. The sequence goes on along the minus strand of VZTT01075391.1, from coordinate 55,790 downwards.
CTATTAAATTCTATTTAATATGGGATAGTATGTTAAATATTATAAAGCAGTGACTACAGTATGTTATGTAGGATACAGTAGCCATACAATTCTTTTGTAGTCCCATTATAATAATAATAGCATGTATCAACTTTTCAGAAATTCTGACATTTACATGTCATGAATTAGACCAATTGACATAAGATTTAGACTGACTTCTGAATATTCTTAAAAATCTCATTTACAGTGTTATAACTGCATTAATAAGAATGGAATTTAAAATTGTGTTTAGCTTAGCTGTAATACAATACAATTTCCCGAGTTCAAGGGAATCACCTAAAGGTTAAAGAAATTAACAGCTGCATTTAGAAACAAGAAAAAAAAGGTAATGAGCAAGGGAAACTATATCAATGTGAGGACAGTGGGCAGTCAGTCTCAGGATCTCCCATAGTGTGCATCTCTAGTAGGGCTTTAGTGGAGACACACATGTAGAGTTTCTTGAGTATATTCCATGTTATCAATAAGACCAAGCAGTACAGTAGAAATAGAAAATTGCAGTTACGCTTGCAGTTGTTTAGTGGGTTTTTTAAGCTAATCTCTCTCAAATTGGTGATTTTTGCATGTGCTATTATCTTAATGGATAAAAGATATAGCCTCCTGGTTCTCTTAATGTGTATTTATTGCACACTTCCTCATTAATTATATGTTCCTAGGAATTCCAGTTTCTTTCTACATATGCAGAGGTCAGATCTTCTCAAGTAGTGGTGGTATGAAGGAAACTGTATTGTAAATAAATTGGGTAAGAATTATAAAGTACTGAAACTGATACATAACCGGTATTATTTTAAAATCAACCTTTAGGAGAATAATTCGGCTGACAATTAAGCTCGTTGTCACAGTTAGGTGATTGACTGAGCTTCAGCAAATCTGAGGATGCATTCATTGGTATAAAGAAGAACCTTAATATTTGCTCTATCCTGACTTCATAAATAGAATGCCATTTGCTTTTAATTTAGTCAGGTTTATGCTTTGACATTCAATTCCCGTCAATTCAATGCCATTGTCTATATCCACAGTTTACAGACTGTGAACATGCTGAGGTAGTATTTATACAAATTCAACTTAAATTACTCAAGACAGCTTTAAGTAAAGCCAACTTTTGAAACCTATGTTCCAGATTTTCTAATATTTGTCTGAAATTTTCTTTACATTTCTTATATTCAGTAAATTTGGTTTTACTTGTGCCATTGATACTGATGCATTTTATACTGATATCGTTTCTGCTGACAAACTAAGAAAAGGCATGATAGTAGTACCTATTTATATAACTCACTCTTTCCTAGGTTGTTTATGATTATTTCTAGTCTGTATTGCACAGGAAACTACTAGAAACACCTACTATATTCTTCTTTGATTATGTTGCAGGCTACTTATTTCTGCACTTCTATTTTTTCTAAATGCTTCTACTGTTGTATTTCTTTTAATCTCTCCATTCTAATTGCACTCAAGCTCTTCCTAATGGATTCCTGCTGCTAATCAGAACATTAGAAGACCACTTACTCCTTTTGACAGGGCCTTGTTTTATCCATCTCTTTAACTTTTTAAAATGGAGGGTCTGCCTGCTTCATTTGTTTAGATTTTGAAGAGGCTTTCTGGTACACTCTGCCCTTAAAATGCTTCACCTTTTGCAAGTCCATGGTACCACAGGAGCTATGTAGCATACTCTGCAAGTTTCAAGATATCAACTGTAGAAATATGTACGTTTAAAAATTTCTGGAGAAAAGAACCAGAAATGGGGCTACAGAATAGCAGTATAACATGCTGTAACTGTGTAGCATGGCAGCTTCAGCAAATAAAATAAAATCTTTTGTACTAGATCCTTTAGATGCTCTGTTTTGCAGACATCTTTCTGGACCAAATTATTCCAGTCAGGGTGCATGCAAGTGTGTCAATACACAAAGATCTTCAACAGATTCTCTGGAACCCACAGTTTTGTTGGAGCCAGTGGTGTGCCCAGTGGCTTAATGCTCAGATAAAATGATCGAAAGTTCAGTGTGAGGGCAGATATATCTGGGCAACATGCCTGAAGCTTAGAGAATATACTCTTCTGTCTCTGCTTAGACTTCTGTTTAGCCTGTCTGGGCATCTATTTGAAGAAATCCTCCTTATAACCATTCAAATATACTGTTGGGGGTTGAATTTTCCCTTTTTCTTTCTGTGGAATTTTTCCCATTGTTATGCTAAGTATTTGGGTCTACACCCATAAGCTCAGTTAACAGTTTTCTCTCGAAGGGGGGAGGAGAGGGGCAACACTGGAAAAGAAAAGCTGAGGTGAGGGGCTTGCGCTCTGGCTTGCTCTCTCACTCGTCTGGCTCGGAGCAGGACAGTCACTAGAAACTTCGCTCTGCCACTCTGACGCCGGGAGTTGCTTTTTCCTTGGCTGTGGGATCCCACAGCCTCCCTGCTCAGACACTCTCCTGCATCTCCTACCGACTTCAGCACATCCTTTTGGAGCATCAGGACTGACCCTGCCCTGGGACCTGTGAGCAGCTTCTCCCCTCTGCCCTTTCCCATTTTGGGACACAGATGCCTGACATGGCCCGCCGACTGTCCACTCTGACCTGAGGCTGCCCAGCTAGCTCCGAGGCGAGCCCGTGCCGTGAGGGGCCCCTCCCCGGGAGGTGGAACACCCAGGATAGGGGTGTGAGCAATACCGCTCCACCAGCAGCAACACTGGTCCGGAGGAGAGTAAAGAGAGCAGGAGAGTCCTTTCGTGTGTCCAAGGAGAAGGTTTATTGGAGCAGGGGTAGGGAGGAGAGGAACCGCGGGGAGAGGGAGACACAAAAGGCACAGAACACGGTGGTGCAGCAACTTTAATAGGGGCCCTCCCCCATGGGAGGGTACGAGGCAACAACCAACCAAAGCAGACCAGAGGCGTTACATCAGGCGGGGTCACAATCTTCTAGAACCAATTGGGGAACAGATGGGTGGTAACTGCTAATCTCAACCAATGGGGTACACAGAGGGGATTGACATACACAGAATTCTCTAGAAAAGTAGGAGGGGCCAACTGGGATTGACAAGCTAAGGGGACGGGTTTAGGGTAACGGACAGGGAAGGGTCTGGAAACCTGGGAAGGGCTTAGGGTGACGGACAAGGCTCAGGGCGGGAAAGGGAGAAACCATAATGTACTGAATCAAGGGGGTAACCATTCAGGAACAGACCATTATAAAGTACAGTATAATAATTAAAAATTACAAACCACAACAGACGCCATCTTCCCTGCAGCGCCTNAGTAAAGAACTGTTATTCCTACCACCATATCTTCGCCTGAGAGCTCTTTAATCTCTTTAATTCCGAAAATCATAGTAAAGGGAAGGGGGGGTTTATACTCTCCTTTCAAAAAAAGAGGTCCTTGTCCCTTTTAGCAGATACCCGTCTTTCAAACCAAGACATATACCCATTTGAGAAGTTGCAACCAAAATTCACGATTCTGTTCTTGTGTAACTTTATTGTGACTTTTTTCTTCGATAGTGAATTGAGGCTAATCTCCAGAAAATTCATCAGACCCGTGCTTGATATATCAGGATATTTTCACTATACATATACTAAGAATGGAAAAATAAGGATAAAATTCTCCGACAATACAAAGATGGTTACTGAGTTAGCCTTAAAAATAAAACATTGTTCTGTGTGAAACAGAAAAACATGAAAAGATTGAAATCTCAATGCTTTCATTGAAGTTTGACTGACAGCGTGTAATTTTTTAATCTATCTGTCTCGTTTGAGTGGTCTCTTTCCTTATTGTCGTTTTCAATCTTCAGGCCCTTTAGCTGCAGCAGTTGAGGCTATTACAGGAACATATTGTATAATATTTTAGATGAGCCAACTCCAGAAATTCAGTCTTGTCTGGGATTTCATCAGGTCTCCGGAGGTTTTCCTCAGCTCTTCTAGCAGGCATATTGTGTTGTCAGGTGTGTGTGGGGCTACAAATAATTTCTGATTTTGTTGTTCATACTAAATTTTAATTCAGATATTCTGCATACTTCTGAGTTTCAAACTGAGTCTGTAAGAGGATCTGGGCATATTCTAGATAAACATGTTCAGACTCATTGCTATATACCTGTATCAGAAACTACATTCTTTTAAATTTGGTTTGACTTATTTGGCTGATTGCCTAGCTTTCCTCATTACATAAATGTAACTTCTCCTTGTAAACCTTCTACAATCCTAATAATTCTGGTTATCTCCTTAGTCCCTTTAATGTTTTCTATTTTTCTTCCTATGATTTCATTAGTGCCTATTTAAAGAAATTAACCTTTCAGAAAAAGAGGAAAATAAGGATGAGCTTGGATTGTTTTCAGCATTTGGTGGGTGTAATTGGTAGAGTTTGGATCATTTAATCCTCTGCAAACTGTAAAAAATCTCTAAAATCACTTAGACTGAGAAGTACCACAACCCATATTCAGTAGTGTGTTTATTCCTTAAAAAATCATACCCTACTAATTAGTAATATTTGTTTTGACAGAGAGGCCTCAATCACGAAAATGGGGGACTGGTAGCTCCTTAATAATATTTAGAAAAGAAAAAACATATCATGTTATTATTGATTATATTGTGAGAAACACTGGGAGCATAGACTTAACAATTAGTATAATCTAAATCATTACTGAATGTTGTTAGTGTAAAAGCCATCACTGTGTACCACAGGTGACTGCTATGTAATGAAATTCTGTTGTGTGAAACTAAAATTGTCTCAAGGTGAAGACCTTCAGTGACCTCTGTGTAGTTTAATGGCACTGAATCATGGTGATGAAATCTTGTAAAACTCTGCCTCCATGTTCAGAGCTGTTCCTGAATAGCTCTGAAGTGGTTTAACTGCACCCATCCACCAAAGGCAATTTTCGCACTAGCTATGACCTGACACAGCAAATGTGATGACATCTTTTGCAAGGTGGGTACCATACTCTTTGGATGTTAAGAATTACTTTGGGGAAAAAGCCCTCAGTAGACTTAAAATTGTTGTGTAGCCTCTGGTTTTTAAAACAAGATAAAAAGAAATTATATTTGAGTATAAACACTTTCACAGTATTACAAGACAGCTGTACTATATGATATGCCTAATAGGCTATGGCTCTGATTTTTGGTGTTATTAATCATTAGTTCCCTTTCCTGTAAAATTATGAATCTCAAACGAAAACAAAAAGTTTCTGGAATAAAAAGAAGGAGAAGATATTTCTTTACAAAATAAAGGAAGTTATAACAACTTTGAAATAATTTAAAGTCATTTCCATAGAAGGTCTTTGTATTAATTGATCAGACTCTAATTAATTAATTCATCAGACTCTGATGCTTGTCACACAAATCAGGCCTCTGAGTCCTCTTCCTCACTACTGCAGAGAAGAAGCTATTTTGGAGGCTTTTGGAAGCTATTTTGGAAGCTCTTTTGGAGGGACTCCGGAAAAATCATGTTCCCTGCCCCAGAGTCCCCATTGCAGTGTTCATGAGCAATCCTGTCTCCAGCATATATTTCCTGCCATGCTAAGTAAAAGGTTACTTATTGGGTGGTTTGTTGTTTTGTTTTTTCCTGGCTAAATAGCCTTCCAGGCTGCAAGCTAAGAAGCATTCACATCAGTATTGAATTCTATATTATACCAATTGTAATCTACATGGCCAGGCCAGGAACCCAGAATTTCTTGGTTTGACACAAGTGAAAAAAAAAGGCAAAACATTGCAACAGAAAGTCTGTTCCAAAAAGCTCTCCAGCCAGACTTTCGACTTCTATAAGCTGGCACTTCTGTGTGTGGAATAAGATTTAACATTACTTTTCCTTAGGGACAGCATTCATTCCAGCCAGTATTTCAAGTTACAGCTCCTGAGATTCAGGTCTTTATTATTTGTCTAGTAATATGACATGCGTGGGAAACATAATTCTGCTGCTTGGGCTAAAGCAAAATGAAAAGTCCCATTATTTTTAGAATTAAGCACCACTGCATAAAACTGTACAGAAATAACCAAATAATTTCTGCATTTACTAGTAATTCAAAATGTCTTGAGTTTTAAACAAACTAAAGCAGCTACTGGTGACAGTATTTCCTGAGGGAATATAATTATGGTTTCAAGATGCTAGTTTCTCTACCTTGCCTTTTTTTTTTTTGAATGACAGGAGAGGAAAAAATAATTAAAACTGGTGATAAGAAACAACTAAAACAGCATTAACTGAAGTGACATTAACTGAAATAGTATGATAGGCACTTATATATCTAGAGTACAGAACCATTTTTGCATGTCATTGTCACTGGCAGAGCACAGGAAACTGAAAAGTCCTTGACTTAAAGTAAGCACTACTTAGCAACAACGAAAACATCAGTGTGTCCTCAGTATTTTTCTCATATGAAATATAAAACACAGACTGTACCAGCTACTAGGAAGAAAATTAACTCTATCCTAAACGAATCCAGGACAGTATCCACTCCTTATTCCATACCATTTACATCATGCCCATGTCCCACACTTCCCAATACATCCCACTTAACCACCATCATCTTTCTGGTCATTTGAGAGATCTATATCTATACATCTATATCTATCTATACAGATATCATGCCCTTAGTCTATGGACCTTCCCTATAAAAGTCCATTGACTTTGTTTAGTCCGTGACTTTGAGTTCCATCTTCCACAACAGTATTTCAGGGAAGAAAAGCTCGGGTGTGGTGTTGGATTGTTGCATGCTGAAGCCAGTTCTGGTTCCAACCCTACTGTACTTGTCCAGTTGCACCAAAATTCATTCTTCTTCCTGGTCACTGTGATGTGAATTTGTGAAATTGAATGACATCTTCTGGAGCTGTGCACAAGTGTTACTGATAATTGCTGCATTATATCATAGTGTGATAGAAGTGGAAGTTACAAGCAATTATGTAATGCTGAATCTAGAGCCACCTTTGGCAAAACTCTTATTCCATCCCGTATAAAAAATTCTGCCCCCAACCATATTTAAAACCCAGTCGTGTAGGTGTTTCCCAATGTTTGGATCACAGAGAGTTGGTTTGTATGGCTGACAGAATGCTGTCCAGTAACAACATATATGGAAACAGAGGGCTATGGGGAACTGAAAGGGTCAAGTTCATCCCATTCAGGAAACCTTAATGCCCCACATGGTCATAACCTGTAATCTATTTTAAGTATGACCATGTGTCTTCATGAGGCTGAAATGTAACCCATAGTTATGGAAAGGGTCCATAGGCACCATCCTTTGTTGTCTGTAAGTCTCCTTACATCAGGCAGCTATGGGAGACTTTACTGCATCTGGAGGTGCTGGCAGTTTACCCAAGGTTTTGAGGGTTTGCTGCTGTCAGGTACAAACAATCCACAGAAAGGCCCTACAGTAAATTTGCCAAGAGATTTGCAAATAATCTAGTAACTCCTTGCAAATGATGTTTGAATCTTGCAATTAAATTCATGCCTAGAAACTTGTAGCTGAAATTTGTTATTTGTTTACAGCAAACACTTACTTGAAACTACATTGTCTATTTGAATCCTGGTGTATCAAGAAAACAGAAAACACGTATCTTCAAACTCTATTTGCTTTATATTTTTCACATATAGGGAAGAAATATAACCTTGACTCCCATAAATATAGCTGGACTGTTAAGCATCACAATTACCTAAGTTAAAGCTGTAACACAAGTCTGGCTTGAAACTGTCAGCTTTGAAATTCATCACAAGGTTGTGAACAACATACCCATCTTGGAGTGTCCACCATTCAATGACTGAGTTGTATAGTCACTTAGCTGTACTCTTGTCCCCAATAAATCCTGAATACTTCATCATGCTGGGCATCATCATTTTCTTTGCTTTACTGACAAATGAATGGAGGCAGTAGTCTTCAATTAGTTATTCACACCATCAGTTTATACTATATTCAGAATAAAATTCAGAGCTCCTGAGAAAAAAAAGCATTTATTGTGAAATCTGCCTTGTGTGTCTGAATGTCTCCCAAACACAAGTTTGTTGTGAAACATATTAATTGGTGATTTTTCATGAAAGCAACCAGATCTGGTAGTTTGACTCAGTGTTCCGTGTCTACTTAGGTATGTGAAGTGCACAGTCTTCTCAAGTCACACTAATTATTAAATGTTGTTGTTAAATAATGAATTTTGTGGGCAAGTGTAGACAAACATAGATGAATATGAATTTGAATTTCACTTTTTTTTGGCCCTGATTAGTAAGGCTGGTTACCTTGGCTGACTCTTCTTCCCTCCTTTGGTTTACAGACAGCTATTACTCCTAATGAGCTTCTGGAAATAATTTCATTGTATATGCAGAGAAGTAAACCAGATGAGTTAGTCAGACAGTACATTTGGTATCACAAAAAATAAGAAAAAGCAGTTCATCTGATTTTTTTAATATTTTTTTATTATTATTTTCCAAAGATAATTGGAAGAGTTTCAAAATTACATGTGCCATACCGCAGTCTCAATTAGTTTGTAGTGGAACAATGCCAGAGCAGGAAGATACAATTTTATTGCATGGCATCATGTGGAATCTAGGAGCTAAATTAACTTGCTATTCTTGTTTCTAATGATTTTTTAAAAAATTACAACACAATAGAATTTGAGTGACTTCAAAAGGAGTGTTTCTTTGCTTTCTGATGCTCCAGTGTTATATCCTACTGCATGCATTTCACCTCTCTGTGCCTGAGAAGGTCATGGAACAGATCCTTCTAGAAGCTGTGCTTTGGCCCATGAAGACAGGGAGGTGATTCAAGGCAACCAGCATGGCTTCACCAAGGGACTGGTTCTCTCTGTCTCGCTTCCAACTTGATTCTGCTTTCACCCTCAGCTACTCCTAACTTAGCACTTGCCTAATAGAAATAATCAATACAGAGTACTCATGATGAAGTGCATGGATATTACTGCTGGTTGTACACATGGAAGCAGACCGTCGTGTGGACTTTGTGCAGCTCCTGGCTTTCAGAGTCACAACAGCCCATAGGAAGTGTGTAGAGAGGCTTTTCTCTGGATTTAGCTCCCATGGTCATAGTGATCATTAGATTTTGCATTTATATTACTGAAAAACGTATTTATGCATACATTTCTCTGGAAGATGGTCAGGAGAAGCATTTTCTTAGGTCATGAGAACCATGTTTTGTAGAAAACAGGGAGGCAACATCTCTGCAGTCAGAGCTGTTAGAAGGAGATAGACAAAAACCCAGGCTAACTCGGAAGAGAAATTTTGCCCTATTTGGCAGAGGAAGTTGGTCATATTTTATCGCATCTGTTAAATAAAATCCTGTTGAAACAACTTATCAACATAACTTCAGGAGTTTCTGCAGATCATGAGCATAAATAAGCATAAA
>VZTT01075391.1:28081-43906 GCA_013400855.1 Buphagus erythrorhynchus | reverse complement strand
AGTGGGAATATTGAGATCACGCAACTGGGAGGGCTCATACTATTTCCTGTTTTTTTTTTTTTTTTTTTTTTTTTTTTTAACTGCTATCTAGGTGAACTGGTGCTTCCACTGATTTACCCAAAATAACTTCACTAGATTAAATAAACTGGATTTGAACTAAGTTTCTTGGCTGTACTTAGAAATGGTTCCTTAGGTATCTGAGGAGTGTATCTTGTGTCTTTTTCTCTGTTACTCTGTATCACCCTCCATGCCTTGCTCTTGCACTCTGCTATGGGCCATGACAAGACGGTGAGCTCAGACCTGGAAGTGCTCCCAGCTGTTTCCGTTTAGATGTAGTACAGCAACAGAGAGAAAGAGGGACAAAACTTCTACAACAAAAAGTTGTATTTCATTTCTCCAGGGCCTCAGAAAAGTGGAAAAGTGGAAGTTAACATATGCACCCTGCTTTTCCTGCCTGTGAGGCATGTGAGTCAAGACTGTAAGCACAACTCCAAAAAAGCAAGTGGCAGCCAGCAGAGCCCTCTTCTTTCTTCTCAACTCTTCAATGGAGGTCAACAAGAAACACGTTCACTCTTTGAGGTTTCTCTATGCTTTCTTTTGCCCCTGATTACAGGGATGTCTGCAGAGCATTTACCACTTCTGAAAACTTGCCCCAACTTAAGGTGCATTAATTTAGGGTCCTCAGGGGTCCTGTGATAATTTTGGAATTACTCAGTATTATCAGTGATCTGTCTGTTATGTTTTGATACAACAAGGCTCATCAATGGCTGAGTGCAAGTTCTTGAGTTCTTCTACTTAGTGATACAAGTCCTCAGACTGATCTTTTTAGCTTTGCACAATACATGTTCCAGTTTCTATCTTAGAATACAAATGCTCTGAGGTGGTTTGCTTTGTACAGCATTTCACTGCAATTACTCAATTCCAGACAAGCAATGAGCCTGCTACCTACCTACTGTGTAGGTAGGTGTCATTTAAGCTTACCCTTAATAACACATAATTTCAAAGACAAAAATATATATTTTTTTCTACTAGGGTAGAAAAAAAAAAGGGCAGTGAAAAATGAAACAAAAAAACATCATCTTGTCTGTTTCATACAGAAGTGTTTTCCTAGCTGTCAGTTTGAATCTTTACAGCACATTTCAGCCATAGCAGCCTAGGGATCAAATTGGCCAGTGCTACTCTGCCTCCAAACATTACTTCTCCCTGTTGACACCTATGTCTTGTTGCTGCACTGTATTCTAGCTTATAGCTGAAGCTTAATGTGCTTTGCTGCTCTAAAAGAAGCAGAGATGAGATCTTGTATTAGATCGTCTGAAATGGGAATCTAAGCTACATATTTCCTTTTTAAAAAGGAAGCCTTACTGTATTTCAGCTTCTTTGAGCTCTACAGGAGATAGCAGTGCTAGTGCAAGCTGAACTGGAGAGTGCTTGTCTCTGAAATCATGGAAGGCTCTTCCACATAATAACTCACTGCTCATTTTTTCCTTCTGAGGAAAATAATTGTGTGCTAGCTAAAAATAATAACTTCCATTTTCAAGCAGAAATTTACACTGTGAAACACTTGTTTTTATAACTGATTGAAAATTGCCTATCATAAAAGTTATCCACTGTGTAATAGTTTCAGTGTATACAGCTTTTCTGACTCACTATGCTGACTACACACCACACCTTAAACAACCATGTGTCAATATTAAGAGCAAAGTACATATATTAAACTCCTTGTTTTCAGAACACTTCTTCCACTAGCAGTTGCTACACAGCCAACCTCTGCCATCTCTATGCAAATTCTTCAGATAAGGCAACCCAATTTGTGTTAGTGCACAGAAAAACAGGCCCATAAACTTCTCTGGGTTGCTTTCAGTCTGGATAAAGCTCAGCTTTCAGCTGAGATGACCTTGATGCAAATGATCATTGAATTCATTTTAGGCCTCCTGGGCCATCATTGCTCCCCAGAAAAACACTTATGAAACTGTTGTGTGGAGTCCTCTGCTCCCTAAGATGTGGGGGTGTGATCACTGCTCTAATGCTTTGCTCCCACAGCAATGGAAGGGTGTTTGTTGCCTCTGTATTCTGAAGCTCTCAAACTAGGAACTTTTCTTTAAGTATGTATGCATTCTAACTGTGTCAACATTACTTAAACTGCCTTTGCCTCTGAACTGAAATGCTATCTAGACAGTAAGCTGGACCCAAGCATGTCTGGTAGTTCCTTGACTTAGTCTAATTTTAACTTAAAATTGTTTGAAATAAAAATTCTTTTCAGGCCTCTAAAGTTATGGGATAGAGAGACACAGCATCCTTAATACAGTAAATCAGACCAAGAAGATAAGAAGAAGAAATGCAAGTGAAAGAGACAGTGTTTCAACCTAAATTGAATGCTTGCTACAGGAAAAGGGGAGAGCACTGCAGGAGAATAAGCCAAATTAATGTTACAAGTATAGGTATTAAGGAAAGTGCAAAATTTAATAACAGCTATGGGAACTATAGACGTGGAAAGGATATTGTGTTTAATATATGCTCCTTCGCTTTCTGAATAATGTGGGCAGGCTACCTCATACATGTGCTAGGAGTGAAGGGGAATACCTAGAAAAAGATTCAGTTTTGGTAGCATGAAAGAATAACTTGTGCACCCAGCATGGGCTGTCTCTGCTTGGTTACACAGGAGAAAGAAAATGTGCTGTGGGCTAGAGCCTTCCTCTCCACTGCCCATCTCAGAGGGTCCCAGGGCTCCCTTTAGATGCCTCAGGGTTTTCAGACTGCTCACTCATTCATTCCCTGCCTGGGAAGTGACTCTGTGCACACAACCTTCTCAATACCTATCACTAACAAACCAATCTTTAAAGAAGTTTTATTTAAAACAGATGGGTGTCAGTCTTAGCCATGCAAAATTTGTATTGGTGTGAAAGTGTATTGAAGATAGAATTTCTTAGCAGACAGCCATGTTTTGAGAAGTATTTTCCTTGACTTTCTGCTTCACTTTATAAGGTGATACTTGGAAAATAAAGCCTGTGTTTTGAGTCTTTTTTAACTTCACAAAAGTATTAGTAAATAAAAAACCTGAAGAGTACATTATAAACTCTATTTTCTTTTACAGCTGGAGTATTTTAGAATCTCTGGTTGGCAGGCAGCAGCTGGAGAGAAATAAATTTTGTTCACCAGGAGAGGGCTCTCACAGTCTTTTGTTATAACTGAACTTGGGAGCAGAAAGACCAGAAGGTGAAGCTACAGAAAAAGTCATGCAAGACCTGCTCAAATCAGATTATGTCCACCAATGTGCTATAGATACCATAAATGTTAATCTTACATAAATAAGACTGATTATACTTAATTTTTTTTTTTTTAAAGTGAAAAATAAGGATGCTGTTGCAGCTTAGCTCTATTTGTTCCTTGGTAAGGTTGTTGTTAAGCAACACTAAAATATTACAGAAATCCACTTTCTTTAGAGCACCACCAACATGCAGATTAACACTACTATTGGCTTTGCCAAGGAAGTCCCAGAGACGTATGAAGACCCTTCCTTTTGGAGTGGTTGGTATGGTTTAAACACTGTTATGAAAATAGAAGTTAATGTTTCAGAGAGGAAACAGGGATTTTTTTTCATGTTGTTTATTACTTTTTTATTGTCCTTCAAATAATATTATGTATCATGAAGAATAAATTTATAAAGTGATACAAACATAGAATCAGCCTGGCTGTGTCTCCTCTTACTATAACTCTTATTTGTTAAAAATGAATGTATAAAATCTTTATATGAATGTTATTGCATAAACAGAGTAACAGATGCATCATTTCTGCTGTAAACAATCAACAGCAAGGTTATTTGCATTTCTAGCAATAGTTGAATGAACTCTGCTTTTTAGTTCTTGTTTGCCATTGTAAATTATGGGTTTACTGTAAGCATTTTTTCATGAAATCCATGCATGGAAAGTAGAAATCAGTTTGCTACAGTGCTTGCAGTAAGTAATGTAGCCAAAGAAAATAAAGCATTATCAATTTATTTTGTGTTTTTCACATGAAAGCCTTTTCCACCCTGTTTTTTTTTTTTTTTTTTTTTGTGTTTTTTTTTTGGGGGTTANTGTTTTTTTTTGTTTTGTTTTGTTTTGTTTTTGTTTTTGTTCATTTGGGGTTTTTTGGTATCTTGTTTATGTTGGTCATAAAATTCATAGTATAGCCTTGCCTTTTATAGATATTCCTACTTAAGGGCACAGGCTGGAAGTTGTATTTCAGCAAAAGCAACCAGCGAAGTATGGAAAAGAAACCTTTACCTTTCAGGTATTTAAACAAGTGCCAGTATGTTGCAGTATTGCCATAGCTTTTTAGGATATATCATATCTTGATCTAGTCAACCTCTGAATTTTGACAGATGTAAAATTTTTTTTGTAGTTCTGTTCTCTTGCATCATTTTCATGGTAGTAATTCAACAGAATCTTTAATCGGGATCAGACCTGTTGTGCCATGTAATGGAANATGGAGTGATTGTGTTTGTCTGCCCAAGTAACCCTTGCATGTGATGGGGCCCTGCTCTCCTGGAGATGGCTGAACACCTGCCTGCCCATGGGAAGCAGTGAATTAATTCCTTGATTTGCTTTGCTTGTGTGTGTGGCTTTTTCTTTCCATATTAAAAGGTCTTAATCTCTGCCCATGAGTTTTCTACCTTTTACCCTTCTGGCTCTCTCCCCAGTTCCACTGGTGTGGGAGTGAGCAGTAGCTGTGTGGCATTTGGCTGCTGACTGGGGTTAAACCTCTACATGGAACAATAAAAATGGAGTGAATAGCTTAAAAGCAGAGGGTAGTTTGGTGCTGGAGCTGTGTTACAATGTGAAATTGCTTCAATCAGAGCACATATCAGATATGCATATATGATATATAAGACTCCAAGTACTGAAAATAAATTTATCTTAAAATAATCAAAATTTCATATCCAAATATCTACTTTAAAAAAATTATTATTTTCCCATACAATTAGTAAGACTGTAGGATCCTGGATGTGTTGAATTAATTATCTAGTCCCACACAGACAGATTTTATCATTCCACTTCATCTCTGTGAAGTGATTCCTTATTCCCTCTCTAGCAGGTGTCTTCCACAACTTTCTGGAAGGTCTCCAATTTTAGACTATTTCAGATCAAGAGGAAAAACAAGTACCACAGAGTTTTCAGTCTCACTCACTGCTTTTTTCATCCATCTCTTCTGTGAAAGGAACATTTGAGGGCCCCTGCTGACTGCAGGTGTGATGATGTGCAAGGGGGAGATTGGTGTTACATGTTTCTGAGAGCTGCTGGGAACTAACTAATTTTTCTGACATAAAGGGCCTTGCAGCAGCTTTTCTGAGGAACAGAATCCCACAAAACCAGTAAGATACAAGCTGTGCCCTGAATAAGCTTCACTCCCTGAATGGTCTTAGGGAGCAATCTCAAGCATATTGCAGTTTAGTGCTGCAGGAGGAATGCGGTTCTGAATTTCACCCGTTGTGATTTGCAGTGAGGGTCAGATGAGGTTATACTATCCAAAATGTGCTCTCATACTCCAGGATATTAATTGAGAGAATGTATCATCTAGGCTTCAGACAATTACCTTTATGAGATGCGCCTTGGAACTGAGGGAGTCTTAAGAAATACGTAATTATTTCGCCTGGTTTTGGTCCCAGTAGTTACATAAAAATAAGTTTAATTTTCCTGCAGTAAACAACTTGCACTTTTCCCAGTTGTGCTAACATCATGAGAAAAGAAAAGAAAAGAAAGAAAAGAAAAGAAAAGAAAAGAAAAGAAAAGAAAAGAAAAGAAAAGAAAAGAAAAGAAAAGAAAAGAAAAGAAAAGACAAAAGAAAAGAGCCAACACAAAGCCAGCAGAAAGTAAAAATTTAGCTTATATTCTGACCTCTTGTGCAGCTTCTTAATCCTTTGGCCAAGAGGTCAAAATCCTTATGAATGCTAAGTGAACCTCAGTTTGGTGGAAAGCCTCATACATCCAAGGGAATTACTAGGAGTTAAAACACAGTAAGATTACCACCTTGTTCAACATAAGAAAATCTGAATGAAAATCAGATGAAAATCTGGTAGAAAGAGGCACTAAAATTACTTGTCGTAAGGATGGTTTTATTTATCTCCTAGTTTATCTATTTTTCTCTCAACAAAAAAAACCCAAATAGATCTATAGTTAAAATTATAATTAACAGTCTTGTGGTCTGTCATAAAATGGGTTTTGTATCTTTGTGGTTCCAACTGAGTCTGAAGAGATGAACAACTGCTTGAGTATCACAAAACTACTCTGGAGAAATTTTGCACCAGAAATGTCTTTAAAATAATTTTGTTCACAGGGACAGTAATAAATGTTTCCTGCTCGAAAAATGTCCAATTAATCTCCAAGTGATACAGATATGAGCCTTCTCCTGCTAAGACAAAGCAAGTATTCGATGAACTGGATGTAAGAGCAGGGCCAACCTATTTTAATCTCAAATGTCAAATCACTATTCTAATAACTTCCCAGAGGATTATTTTTAAGCCTTATTATTAAAAGGATCATCTTAATGTGACTACAAGGACAAAATGAAGCATTCATACTTGTTCAAATGAATGAAATTTGGATTGTAACAATATTTTGTTTTACAATATTTACTAAGATCAGCACGAAGTAATGAAGTAATATAATAACTTTTAAATAAATGTTTACAAAATTTTCTCTTCAAAAGGAAACAAGATTAATAAAAGTCTCACTTCTATAGTTATATTAGATTCATAACAATGGTGCCAGTTGTGGTCTTAATGCATAGCTCAGCTTTTAGAAACACTCTGTGACCACATCTTCCTGCCTGCAGTTATAGTCTTTCTGAGGAAATCAGGATTTAAGGCTTTACCAAGTACAAGCTGTATCAGGCTTTTGTGGTTTTGTTTGTTTGTTTGTTTGTTTGTTTGTTTTAAACTGAGATGAAGTTTAATAAGGGAGCCAGGAGATCATGGTAACCTGGTAGAGCAAATATTTCTATTATCCCTGGGCTTGAGAGATTTAAAAATAGATGCTATGGTTAGATTCACTGGCCCAAGTGTACGCTCTAGTGTGATGACACAGATTGCCTTAATGGCACAGCATGATGCACTCTGAGTGATCTCAGCAAACCTATCTTTATCAAATGGTTGGGAAGAAAATGTTTTTGCGTTAAAGGAAAATTCTGAGAGGGGTAATTTTGAAGGCACTTAAACCCATACTTACTTATTAGCTGTTACTTCCTGAGACTCAAAAATTTACAATAGGCTTCCAGGTCACCTGTGGGATTAGTAATGTTCAGTGGTACTGTTACACACTCACTGTTCGTGGCAGGTGCTTGAGAAGGGTCTGGCTGTGATGCATTCCTTTGTCACTGGCAGAACATGGGTAAGTAGTGTTAGTGTGGATATGCTTTTAGCTCTCTTTCTCTCTTTTGTTTCTCTTCCTGTGAAAAGTTACTTCAACTGACTATGAACATTAACAACAGCTCTACCTACCCTCAGTGTAAGGGCAACTTTCAAGCAATGTATCTTTGAGAAAGGTGTATATATTTTTGGATCAAAACCAAGCAACTGCAGGAGTCTTTATTACACATTGCATGTAAAAGGCCCTGGGGGGTGGAAAAAATAAGAGGGCTTTGTATTTAACTGTACATGAAAAAAACCCCATTAAATAAAAGAACAAGAAATCTGACCTCAGAGACCACATATGGTCAAAGACAGTTCAAAAATTTACTTAATTGTCTTTAAAATCATGAAGATCATGATTTTATACCATTATTCCAGTCATGTGGGAGAAAAAGGAAGTGACATGTCTAGGACAGGAGTCCTGCCACTGCCCTAAGACAGTTCCAGATTGTACTAATGTATTTTCTGGCAAGGACTTTTAAATACAAATAGTATAGGCATAATTTAGCTTTCAGCAAAATAAAAGGTTAAATTCTTGGACCCAACAGTATTTATGAAAGCCATCTTTCTGGAGGCTGTGATGTTTAATACCGTTTGTCTTGTATGCTGCAGAGAGATACTGGGACTACTGTGAAAATCTATTGATATCTTTTTTTCATTTTTTTTCAAAAGTGCAATAATAGCTGACAGACCCCTGTGGATAACTGAACAGTTTTTAATTTGTTAATATTTTTGCACAGGAGAACTGGATCCTATCTCAGCATGTTTCCAAGCGAACACTTTTCTTCCTGACCATGCTCCTCTTCTTGGTTCTTACACATCTGCAGATCAATGGATTGTTTTTTCCTCTTTTCTCAGGTGTTCATATTTCTGAGAAGGAAACATTTGATCATGAGAGCTTCCAGGCTCCAGGAACAGGGCAACCAGCTGCCAGTACAGCAGCAATGTGGTTTTCCTGTCCCACTGTGTCCCTGCCAACTCCTCAGTCCCCATAGCCCTGCCCAGAGCTGGCTGTACCCCAGCAGGCACCTGCCTGGGACACAGTTCCCCCACAAGGATCTGTGCTGCCTGCTGAGGCTGCAGCTGCTTGGACCCATGGCAGCCATGCACAGCTCTTCCAGACTCTGCTGCCAGAGTGTGTGGAACCACAGAGGCTCCAACCCCCTTCAGCACAACCTCACTAAATACACTCCAGTGTCAGCCCGTGCAGACCTCCTACGCGCCATGGTCACTCGCCTGGCTGGCTCAGGAGTGACCTGGACATGCCAGGACATCTGTTTCTTCTCCACTGAAAAAGAAGGGGCAAAGGTGAGTTTTAATCTTTGACGTTTGCAAAAAGTCAATTTTGTCAATGATATTTTGTAGAACTAGAAAAACCAATTTATGTTATGTGAGTCTTCCTAAGAATGTTAACATTCATCATACACAAAGACCAGCTGCCTGTGAGCCTTTTTTTTTTTTTTAATTAATAGAGAGGAATTACTCTACCATTACAATCCATTCTTCTAACTCCAATGGATACATGGCTCTGCAGCTGCTCTTTCCTGATTGCATTTAGTGGATGCTATCAAAACAAAACTCCTATCTTCCCATTTATTTAGATTTTTAGTTACAATTGCTAACTGAAGGACTTGGTTATATGTGCTACTTGAAAATTCATTTTAATGTGCTTTGTTTTCTAGGAAGTGTGCGTTATCTATATCTGTACCAGAACATATACCTGTCTACATATAAGAATGATAAAATGTCATTAGATACTGCGGTGAGAGAACATTTTCCCAACACGCATTGGAAACACCAGTCACTGTTGGACATGAAGCCACAGGAGCACCTGCTGCAGCTCAGACCAGATGAGGCCTAATAAAGAAGCAGGGAGGAAATATCCTTGTGTTTAGAATTTTTTTTTAAATATTCAAGACTAGGAAAATGTTAAATGGATAATTCAGTTGTTTCTTATCCCTTTCATAGAAGTCACTCCTTTGGGAATTGCCTAATGCCTGATTTCACTTGCTACTGCTCCTGTCTGCTTCATATGTATTTCTTGCTGATACTGGGACCATGCTACACTGGCTGTTGAAGTAAAGTGGAAGGTAGAAAAGTTTTTCTATTTTTATTTAACATTTCAGAGGAAAAACAGGGATATTTTTGAAATTTCCGAACAGAATGCTAATGATTGCTTTATAAATAAAAAGAAAATACACATTCTCCTACTATTGATTGATTTAAAAAAAGATGACAGATTTATATGGCACAGAGCTGAAGAAGTTCAATAGCTGTCTTGATTTAATTCTCTATTGCCAAATTACAATTTGTTATGCTTTGATCAATGTAAAGAGTAGGGAGCACAGTTATTGACTTAATCGAGGCAAATAGATATAAATATAAAATCTCCAGTGTATAGACTAATCTTTGTGCAACTCAGAAACTAGAGGAAGGCCTTATTACAGTCCTAGCATGATTCTGGTTGCCATACAGAGTGAGTAGAATTTGATCTGGGAAGAGTAATTACTAAATAAACATTTAATTTATATATATAAATAACAATTGACAATGTAGGAGTTAAAAGCAGTTAAAATTCTGAAAGAATGGAAGGAATAGAAAATAAACAACAAGTAGGAAGGATGATAACAGTAAATTGAAAAAAAATTAGGTCAGAAGGAATATTTCAAGTTAAAACAATGTGACTGCTTTCTTATCATTTTATACTATTTGGCTATATCACATGGTATAAATAAGATTACATATTACAATGATGCAAAAATTTGTGGACAGAAAGAGGGCAAAAGCTACAACAACTTCTATGGGACTACATAATTGTGTTCTCACTGTAGATTTAGTTAACATTTCCTAAATTTATATACTAAGATTAGTCATAAATATTTTTAAAGTATTTAAAACATTAAAAAAGCTATTTTATTATCTATTGTTCCAGCAGTATCTATTCTGTACCATTTTTATTCTATTAAGTGGCATATTATAGGGTTTTAGAAGATAATAATCTTCAAAATGCAATAGTCAATGTCCAGGGAGAAACTATTAAAGTATATCACTACTGAAAACAAAGAACCATGGGTTACTGGTAAGTAGATATTAAAAACATTCTTTAAGGAGAGAAGCTATTACCCACTGACATGTAATAAACTCCTTAGTAGATAACGGCTTGGGGAGGAAGGGTCTCAGAATTATAACACTTCAATAAAAAATAAGTTGATGATTCTTCAAAATAAAGGAACTGCTTTCACTTTAAAGGCTATCTGGAAAGGACATATCTTGAGGGGAAAAAAATGCACAATGACTGTTTCCAACCACCCATTTATAAAAATGGTAACTTTATTTCTTGGTCTGTAGAAGATATATACAAAAGCCTATTGGATAAAAATATCTTAGAGGAGAAATGGAAATAATCACCAGCTATAACTGGGGAGAGGTGTTACAGCTTAAAGCAAAGGCTTTGTATATTTACTGAATCCTGAGGGCAGAGATGGATTATTAAATTAGAGTAATCTAGGGCAGGTAAGTATATATATGCTTTGCATTTGTGCTGTGAAATATGACTTAGGGAAGATACCTGTGATTTAAATTTGGAAGGAAAAGTACTGGTTTGGTTAAAAAGGACAAAAGGAGAGGGGGGAGATGCAGAAAACGCGCGGGCGTGTGTGTGTGTATTTGCACACGTGTTTACACATACAGAATGACAGAATGGGTCAGGTTGGAAGGGACCACAGTGGGTCACATCTGATCCAACCTCCCTGCCCAAGCTGGGTCATCCCAGAGCACATAGCACAAGATTGCATCCAGACAGTTCTTGAGTATCTCTGATAAGGGAGACTCCACACCCTCACTGGACAACCTGTCCCGGTGTGTGGTCACCCACACGGTAAATAAGTTCTTCCTCATATTCAGGTAGAACTTTCTGTGCATCAGTTACTGCCTGTTGCCTCTTGTCCTATTGTTCTGCACCAGCGAGCAGAGCCCAGAAACATCCCTGTGGCACCCTCCTTTTAGATACTGACAAACATTGATGAGTTCCCCTCTCAGTTGTCTCTTTTTGAGGCTGAACAGGCCCCAGCTCCCTCAGCCTGTCCTCATAAAAGAGATGCTCCAGTCTGTTCATCATTTTTGTTGCACTCCACTGGATCCATTCCACAAACTCCATGTCTCTTTTGTCCTGAGGAGCCCAGAATTGAACACAGCACTCCAGATGTGGCCTCACCAGAGCTGAGCAGAGGGGCAGGATCACCTCCCTTGACCTGCTGGAATGCTCTTCCTAAAGCACCTCAGGACACCACTGGCCTCTTGGCCACAAGGACAGTGCTGGCTCATGGACAGCTTGGTGTCCACCAGGATCCCAGGTCCTTCTCTGCAGAGCCTATCTTTGTGCAGGGGGTTATTCCACCCCAGGGGCAGGACCCTACACTTGCCTTTGCTGAATTTAAAAATAATCCACTCTGCCCCTCCCCCCTCATCTGTCAAGGCATACATGTACATGTTCATTTGAAAGCTGTTACACCTTGCCAAAGCAAGTGGGTCAGCTGTAATGAAGTGCAGTAAACTTCTGCATTTTGGTAAAGGAAGAGAAAAATTCCTGATTTTCATTTTCTTTTTCTTTCACTATCATTTGCTTAGATAATGAAGGCTTACTCTGATCAGAAATGTGTTGCATGTTCAGGGGTGTCATCACTGTGAGAATAGACATAACTATAGATAAATTCAGGCCAGATGAAAATAGCATAAAATGACAAGCCAGACTGAAAATTGGATGAGGAAATCAGAGATAGGTTGTACTGGGTAAATACAGTGAGATGGAAACAATCAAGACAAGAACAATGACTCTTAAACCTGTTCCAGGGAATAAGACAACCTAGTAATCAGCAGCAAAGCATCTTGTAAAGATACTACAAACTGTGAGTCAAAGAGCTAAGGAAAAATGTTTTCCTAATCACATCCAGAAAGAGATTTAATTATATTAGAAAACAGTCAAAGTTGGCATTGAAATAGTCTCAACAATCATTATTTAGTAAATTATATGTATTTTATTATAGTTTTATGACAGTTAATACTGATATGTCTAAGTAGTCTGTCTCACATTTATTACTCATTATATATTCTGTATAATTCCAAAGTACAGGTTGCCAACAATTTGGGTAATGAAGATGGTATTCTGGTTTTGTACACTGGGCATGATTTCCTACATGTAACAGATAAAATAATATTATAACATATGCATATATTTCTGCCCAATATAAGAAATACATGCAGCCATAGAACTATCCGTCTACAAAAAAATGCTACTAATCACAACCACGTCAGACTAACTAAACTAAACTAATTTAGCTTTTACAGCTGTACACGCCACTAGGCTTGAAAGCCAAAGTTGTTTGTTTTACTTTATCTTGGGGCACATAAAATCATGGTATTTGGCAGCACGGAATAAGGGACATTAAATCAGCTTTTATGCTGTTGTTAAGAAACCCATAGAGAACGGGATTCAAGCAGCAGGACATCATACCCAACAAATGGCATATGCAATATACTAATTTAAAGTGCCTGTTGGAAATGAGAGTGGCATTAAAATCTGTGACAATGTGGAAAAGGTGAAGAGGCATCCAACTGAAGCCAAAAACTAGTATTAGCACTGTCAGTCTGCAAAAAACCCTCCTTGATCTTGTCTTAATTCTGATGATGGACTGGGATACTGTAATCATGTTCTGGATCTCTGTATTTTCTTCTGGTTTCATTTCAAAACAGATAGGGATCCCAGGGATGAATTTACTGGAGGAAAAGAGCTGGCTTTTTTCTGTGTCAGAGTTTTCTGGGAGATCTCTGGAATGAGTATTCTGATGATGCCTTGAAATAGCTGGCATCACACTTGAAGTCTTTCTACTGTATCTTCTGTGGTGCCTTCTGCCAAAGGCACAGCTCCACCTGGAATATCTGGAGGGTTGAACCTGCGTGCCAGTGCTCTTAGAGGGATGAAGAGTTAGGTTTATCATCTCCTTTTCTTCAAACTTGTTTTCCTTGTTTGACAGCCTAGCACCTACGCTCCTGCAGACACTGGTGTGACTGGCAGTCAGGCACGCCAGTGGCAGGATGTACTGCATGAGCAGCAAAGCTATCGTGAAGGCGATCCTGTAGGAATCGGAAGGCCATGCCTCGATGCACAACAGCCTGTTCTCCAGTCCCTCTAAATTGAGAGTTTTGCTGAGGTCCACGGTTTTATGGAAAACTGGCAGAGGGGAGCAAATTGTGAAGCCAAAGGCCCAAATGATCATTATTAAGAAATAGCCTTGTTTTGCTGTGAGATTGCTAGAGAGGGGATATTTTATCATACGGTACCTGACTGCAGCAATAGATATTAACATCAAAGTTGAAACTAGGACTGACGCACACTGGAGGAAGGGCATTACATGGCACATGACAGTGCCAAACATCCATTGGTCAAGCAGGACGGATGTCAGCGTGAAAGGTGAACAAAACAGCACAACCAAGATGTCAGAAAAGGCCAAGTTTCCAATGAGAATGTTTATTACTGTCTTCTGCTTGCACTTAAGTAGGGCTGTTAGTATAAGCAGATTCCCCACAAAGCCAGCCAGACTTATAAGTGTGTACAGCCCAATAAGAAAGTACTGCATGTCATCAACACTACTCTTATAGTCTTCCCAGGCAGAAAAATTCTTTGTTGCAGCAGAGGTGTTCTTGGTATGTGTCCTGTTGTTATGGTCTTTGAATCCTAAATCCATTTTACAGTCCTGCTTAGAACAAGAAAGGCATTAATTAGCATCTGAAGAAATTATGATATTGCTGTTAATCAGAATGTAAAAATACATAAATCGACTGTGTATCACCTCAATGCAAATAAATTACTAGTGATGTTAGTCTACTGTGAGGCAGATCCTGCATAACTTCAGGTCAACATGAATTAGCTAAATAGGTTTTATCATTTGGTGCTCAGCACTCCTAGGCTTCCTATCTAGATACTCACGTGGGAGAATGGCAGTTTACAGGTCTGCATTATGATGCTGCCTTTTAACTGTGCTTTGCTACGGAACATATTGTCAGGCTTTCCATGAGGGAGCAGTTAGCTACAAAAGCAATACACCTCCAGTCGGTGAGATTACTCATGTGAATAACAGCCCCTTGATATGACTAAGGAAATCACAGTCACCATCTGGGCAGATGCCTAATTATTATATCATTGCAAATTATAAATAAGGCACCTGAAAATGCATATGCTATCAACTGCAGTAGTATTTCTTACCTTTCTAGTAGAGAACTAACACAAAATAGGTGAGAGCTTTCAAAAAGGATCAGGAAATGCACTGTCAGTAATCCAAGGTGGAATTCCTTATGTGGTATGTATAGAAAACATCTTCTATTAAGTGCTGAATATAACTGTGCTCTATCAGAAAGGAAAACTAAAAAACACCTAAAGTAATATAATAGGAGGTAATATAGAGAGGACAGTGTTAACTGGAAGCAATTTCCACACAGCCATTTGAAAATTCAGTGAACTGCTACTTATTCACAGCACAGAATCATTTAGTGTTAAACCTAGCTCAGCACAAAGTTATTCTGCCTACTGAATCTGCATATATTAGTCTTCATTTTAGAACAAACAGAAAGACATGAGAATTCAGTTCAAACCTCCATTTATCCTAAACACTTGTGTGTACTAGAATTCCAAAGTCAAAGTGCCTATGTCCTGTACAAAACTGCTTAATGTTTAGAAATCTTACATACGAGAAAACAAAAAATATCTACAAACCCAAAGCATACATAGAGCAGAAGGCTATATCTGTAACCTAAAAAAGGCAAGGCTCTTCAAGACTGTTATGGTTACTGCGCTAGAGAGAGAGAGAAAAGCAAGGACAGCAGCACACATGGGCTCTTTAGGGAAAGAAGACCATCTTTATTGAGTGGACGAGCCATATATAAAGCATGTTCTTCAGAGCTAAGACAAGGCAGTAGCTCATTGGATAATTGGGAAAACGCCCGTGGGACAGCACTTCAGAATGGGTCCCATGGTCCACACCAGGTGCTAATCTCTATTATGAATTCCATTCTGTTTTGACCAGATTATCATCCTGGGAGAAAGTCTCCCTACCGGAGCTGACACATTATCAGCTTGGGAACACGTCTGTGAGAGGTCCAGGAGAAACTCTAGCCCAAGAGTGATTTTCCAGGCTGTAGCTTTCCTAGACCTCTAACAGTGTGTCCACAGACTGTAGCAATCCTCAGTGAGCTGTACCATGCTGACACTTTCGAAGAGCAGTGATATTATTTGGTTCACTCCACATACGCAGATGTGCTCCTTCCTTCGTATCATGTGTTCCTACTGTTATGGTTTGAGCCAAAGGGAAGCTCAAATCATAAAGTAACCAGAGAATATTCACTAACTGTATTGTGATGTGAAGGTCCTCTAAGTAAGAGCAGAAATTATA
>VZTT01075385.1:138411-160866 GCA_013400855.1 Buphagus erythrorhynchus | reverse complement strand
GCACAACTTCTAAATTTAGAAACCTCTGAATTTATCACTTCATTGAAGAACCTCTTGAGCACTGAAGATTTAATGGCACATTTGACCAGAGCTAGAGCACACAGTAGTTTCCACAATGGGAACTTCCTTCTCCCTGCTGAACTCCCTCATTGCTCTCCCACNTTAAATAGATGCACTACCTAAAATGTTTAACATTAATTTAAATTCAGCAGAACTCCACTGGCTTCATTTATGCTTCTCTGTACTTACACCTGCTGTGGACAGAACTTAAGACAGGAGTTTAACAGCTCAAATTCATTTCAAAGAAATGCCAGTACAAACCACGTGCCAAATGCTTAGTCTGCAGGTCGGAGTTTCTCTAGCCTCTTGCTTCTCTTCATTATTCTCCTACTGAGCTTTTTCTTTCATATGGGAGATATTCCTGAACACTGAATCACAATGAATTACAAACCCTCCATCCTCTTATACTCAGTCCAGGACTTGACTCTGGATTGAAGAAAAGCTCCTCATTAGGGCAACAATTGTTAGAGCAAAAATAAATGACCAGCAGTAAATACAGTTGCAAGAAAAGGGAAGGTCCTATTCTTCTGCCATGACTATTTGTGGTCTGACTCTGCTCCCCTGAACCCAAGTGTGAGTCTGACCCTCCTGCAACTGTGTCTGCAGAGAGCCTGGGCCCTTGGCCTGTGGCTGGAAGCAAAGAGAAGCCACTCATCACAGCAAATCCCAAAAACAAGGGTTTGTTCTCATCTACTCCACACAGCACACTGACCCAGGGAAAGGGATGCCAAAATCAAATGCTTTCTGGTCAGACCCACTAAGGCATGGTGCATCAGACATATCAACAGCAGTGACAGTGCTCAGAGATGGAATGTGATCAGCAGCACGTGAGAACTTGTATACGAGAGCACAACTTTCCAAATTTTGATTTATCATGTAATAGGAAAGATTTCTTGTGAAACCTTTTCCATGTGCAATAATTTCCCAAGAGAAATTAGTTCTATTAATGGAGACTTTTAAAAAGCAAGACATGGAAAAGCTCGAGGGAATATAGACACACTCTAGGGGAAATTCCTGCTTGGGAATAGCCATTATTTGGTGACCTCCCAGGTGACCAGTTCCAATTGCATTACTTTTAAATCTTGCTACTGAAATGCTGCACAAAGTGACATGAGTTTTTCTACTCATAACTAAGGTAGAAAAAGTATTTTGCAAGAGAGTTAAACAGACTTCACAGAATAAGAAAAAGGGTTTGCTTTGTTTCATCTTATTTTACTGGGAAGTCACTGCTGCTTGGTTTAACAATAGACAAGCCTTCTCAGGTGATGGGAGGAATGAAAAATGTGAGCAGTTAAGAACCCCTGATCATTGAGAAGATATTTGAGACAGAGAGCTCGATTAACTGCTAGCTAAGAGGCAGAGGAGAATATAGTTGCTTTTTGCCACTGTGTTTCAGCATAGCAAAGATACACACAAGATCCAATCTTGCATCTGGATCTGAATTTCAGCAGCCATAGCTGGGTAGGAGTTGACATTTAATTTGTCAAGGGTTTTTTGTAATTGGTTAATACTAATACACACCGTAATCCTCAGCCTGCCTTAACTGAACTTACATTTCCAAGAATGTCACACAGTTTAAAACTACTGCAACTACTGTTTCTCTGCTAAAAGAAATGCACACCAAAAATATCATCGTAAAATACTGATTCATAACTACATCCTACCTTTACACATCCCCAGCAAACACATGAATTTTGTCTTAGTCCTTTCTGGATCAAAGTGCAGCAGAGCAGATTGTATCTTCTATGGCAAAGAGACATGGAAGAAAAACCTTCTGACCTTGCTCTCTCGTAACTGGGAGGAGCCCACTCATCACAACACCAGCAGGGATGGAAGAGAGTGAATCCCTTTGATTACTCAGACAAAAATTCCCTTGGGTCTTTAAGTCTGTGCCTGCACCCCACATCTGTG
This sequence comes from Buphagus erythrorhynchus, assembly GCA_013400855.1. Taxonomy (NCBI): domain Eukaryota; kingdom Metazoa; phylum Chordata; class Aves; order Passeriformes; family Sturnidae; genus Buphagus; species Buphagus erythrorhynchus. The sequence continues at coordinate 158,895 of VZTT01075385.1, read as the reverse complement.
CCTGAAAATTTGCTAGACTGGGAACACTAGGTTGTAGATTCTATTGCAATCAAACCAGGAAGACTCAGCAAAATTCAGATAAGAGTTTGAACCTTTCCCTCAAATCCTGAATTCTAGGTCTGAATATCTGTGTTGGTTGCATGTCTATTCCAAAAATATCAGCATGAGTAAGATGAAAACTAGTGTTTATCCCTCTTTAATAACAATTGTTTGAACAACCCGAATGTAAATGCACATTAAATGCTCTCCTGCAAGTTAAAACACTCTTCCAACCTCTTCAAACTCCCTAAATGTCAAAGCTTTCTGCATATTTTAGGCCTCTTGGATATGTGAGTGCTGATCATGAACAGATCAGCCAGAGGCCAGAAATAAGTCATGGAGAAGACCAAAATTCTTTCAATAATTAATTTGAATACTGCCTAAATGTAAACTATAGTGAAGATTTCTATTAGGGAAAAAAGCACACAAAGAACTGAAGAATCACTAAAATTTTTAATACCTTAGCACTCCACAATTACTCTTCCACACACAAAATCAGAAAAGGATGTACTTTTTTGATCACTCCAAAGCTTGCCACTGCTCATTTCAAAGGAAATGGTGTTGGTTATTAAGACAAATGATCATCAAAATTTGAAAATATCTGAAAACTAGGTTTCTAGCTGAAATTCAACTTTAACTCAGCACACCCAATAACATGTTTAAATGCTCTATTGAAAAATAAGCTCTGAAAAGTATAGTTTTATATCTGTGATAAGTTTTTGAAAAAAAAATCACAAATTTACCTTGGAAGAAAAAAAAAGAACATTTTCTGAATTGGACATCTCTTTAGCTCCTGCCCCTGTAGAACAGACTCCCTAGCAGAGGGAGTCTGCTAGGGAAGACTTTAGAATGACACTGTGTCACCAAAATAGTCCCTTCACAGTTTTAGTCTCATCCCCATAAAGTCTTTTAAGATAAAAATCAGTTTAAATATGCGATAAGTATTTAAGTGAATTTAAATAGTCTTATTAGTTTCTGTTCTTAATGCGAGTATCAATCTACCCCAGTTCACTGTTTTTTGTTCATCAACCCCAAATTACATTATTTGAGCCAACTAGGGATCAATGTACATGTTTATTTTCCCTTAGGATGGTGAAGGAGCACCAAGGTCATTAGAAGGGCTAAAATGAAGACACTCCAAGAGAACAAGAACAGCCCTTTACTACTAACTTTACTCATAGTCTCTTAGCACAGTCATATCCTCTGAAGTTAGAGGCACACACATATAATCTGGGAAGTCTTCCAGATTTCTTTTTAAGGAAATGAGGTTCTCAACACTGGCTGCAATTAAGAAGGGCATTTTTGGTTTTCCACCACAGCAGCAGCAGTACTGAGCAGGGCTCTGAACACACACTTGGAGGTGGTGCAGCGTGCAGCCCTGTCCTGGTGGAGCTACAGAAGCTGTCATCACCATCCCGAGGGTGCTGAGCATCCAGGTTTCCCAGCCCTGCCACATCACATGTTTGTGCACTGCTCTGCAACAAAACCCATCACAGAGCTGGCCACGTGCAGCACAGCTCTGATCCAGGATGACAGCTTTCAGTTTCATTTTTTTAGAGAAACGTAACTCTTTTTATAGCTATTTCAGTTATTTTGACTGTGAATATCTTCTTCAAAATATGTCTTCATTACATGAAGACATGTTCATTGCTAATGACAAAATCTGAAGAAAATCCAATATTTCCCAATATCTGATTATCCATGGAGCAGAAGTATTTAGACAATGTGCTAATGCCACAGTCTGAAATTGGTTTTGCTCCTCAATTTTCAAAATTCTCATTAGTTCTTCTCTTGAGTGCCCAATCCTCGAGCTTTCCCTACCATAAATGTTATGAGATATTTCAACAAACTGGGACTATATTAAGTAAATAAATAATAATTTTAAAAATCCATGGGATTGTATCAAACAAATTAGGGTAACTAGAAATATCTGTACAATCTTAGGATTGTACTCTTGGTAACTGATGAGGGAGACAGAAAGAATAAAGATCAATATGGGGGCTAAACTGAGAATATTACAAGAGAACAAGAAAACCTCACCTGCTGAATTATTTAATTGGCTTACAGTAATAGACAATTGCACAGGTAAAGACTGCTTCACTCAGCTGAACTAGCAAAGATCATCACACCAAATGCAATGTCAAAATACAATATTCAATGCATACTACATTTGCTTATGTCAGATTTCAAAATGTGAAGAAGATATCACTGAATTGTCAGGGTGTTGCAGAACTCTTGCCACTTGTTCACAGTGGAGTGTTTGGGATTAAAACATTTCTTCTGAATAAATTAATGAAGTAATATAAAAATTGACAGCTCAGCTATAACATCTGCTCATCCATAAAAAAGTCACTCCACCCAGCTGAGTGGGTGAAGTAAATATTACAAGGTTGAATTAATGTAGGTACTGATGGAAATATGACCTTTTTAATCAGCATAATTTCAAAATAAATTCCCAAGTAATAAAAAATTAAAACACATATGCTATAACGAGTGGAGTAGATGATCTGGATTAATCAGCCATGGCTGTACTCCTAAGTGGGCCTGTCCCATTAGTGCCTAATGGTCTTCCCTCCCACCTGCAAAGAAACCTTTAGCAACTCACATAGAAATCTTGCTTATGCAACAGTTTTTGAGCCAGCATCCAAGTGTATCAGAAATTATCTGAAAAAGTTCAGTCTATATCAAGCCATTTCACTTTTCAACAAAGCTTTCACAAATGACACAACACTGGGAGGCAGGGGAGCACCAAACACTTGAAAAATTATCTGAAAAGAATCCAAAATTAAAAAGATCTCATGAAGAAAGCTCGGCCTCCTACTAGCTCAGGACATAAACAGCAACTCAACAAAAAGAAGCACCAGCTGAACTTTAAGCAGAGATTTCAAGACATCAGGTGCCAAAAAGCAAAACACCCCATTTTTACTGACATATAAAGGCAGAGGGAAAACTGGTAAGAAGTCAGAATTTCAAATGTACAAGTGCCATGGGAAAACATAAGTGCTGTGCAACTGCAAGGCCTAGTTTAAGAGTAAGTCCTATTTAAATAAGAAACACATAAAAAGACAAACCCAGTGGTTTGTTGGGCATCCCCCTCCTCCAAAGGAGTGTTCTGTGAATCTGTCTGTTCACCTAATGGTTACAGGTGTGAGATGTAAATGCTGTTCTGACCCTAGTGCACATAAACACCTCAATAATAACATTTCTCTGTCATAACCACATCAGAGCTGCAAATGTCCATGCATATACAACTTACACCAGGGCTATTCACCTGCAGCAGCATTACAGTGCAAATGGGTTGACCTATGTATGTAATTTTACTATCTTCACAGGCTGCATTCTCTTCTCACTGATACACTCAGGGATTATTTCTTGTCTTTATCTTTTGTGCTTGTTTGTTTGTTTATTTAAGTGATAGCAGTGTAGTGACTATGACAAATAGCTTGGAGGATTCCAAACAGTTGTGTTTTTTCTCCTATAGCAACTTTATAGCAACTCTTTATCAGTGGCTTCTTCATTCCTGCACCTTGAGAACACTCCCATTGCTTTGGGGTTTTTTCTTCCACTGATACACATGCATCACTCACCCCAACACTCCTCCAGTGCCTTGATGGATCTGCTCAGGGACTGTCTGAGAGCACATGTGCCAGCAGCACTGGCTGCAGTGGCCTCTTCAGGGCCACTCTCCTCTTCATTCATTGACAATTAACTCCTGGTGATGCGTTTTAAGAATGAAGCTCTGAGAAGACCACTCAAAGGAGTTCAGACAGGAAAACACCCTCTGCAAAGATGCTCCAAATGTCCTTAGAGACTGCTAACATAAATCTACATGCTGCTGTCAGGGAACTCCTGCATTTTGGCTCTCCTAGGCATAAGTTTTTCCATAAGGGAAGTCCCTTGCCTCTCTAACTGACAGGAGGAGAAAAACAAAAGACAACCAAACAATAACAAAACTTGTTCACAGGGCTGCTGTATTCAGAGAATAGTGTGTGGGGATAGGGGGTAAGCATTTTGGTTTAGTTTAAGAAGACTGACCTTACTGATGACACCGAAGCAGCTACACAAATTATGTTTAACACTGCAGCTTCATGTGTATTCAGAAGCCAGCCTAAAGTTAATACAGTGCATTTTCTAACTTACTATACAGAGCATGTTTAGAACTCCAAATGGAAACCATTCCCTTTGCTCAGCATGTGAGATAAACCTGTTAAATTAGAGATTTGTTTATATTCTGAGCAGGTAAGAAAACAACATACCTTCTGCAGTTCAAGGATTGTATTTCTATAGTGGCCTATGGTACATTTGCACTCTGGTATCATATTTACATTTTTAACTCTTGTGTATTCTGCAAGGAGCAGGAGGGGTTGTTCTGTTAAAGCTTTTGGTAAAAAGAAAAGCATTTCTACAGTAATTAGACTTGTTTAGATCATCTTACTAAATTCAAAAATCACAATTCATTTGCAAACAACTGTGTTTTCCAAAATCTATATGCACTGGGGTTTTGTTGATAGGAAAAGTCTAAATAGCAGAACTCTAACTTCTGATTTTACAAACCTCCTTTGAGTATAATATAATTTCCATCAAAGACACATTTAGCAACTACCTTTAGCCATAGCTGAGGTCTTCAGACAACTGCCCCATATAAATGATAAATAATGACAAGAAAACAAGTTTTCAATTAATACAACTATAAACTGCTAGCCTGGTCAGAATCCAAGGTTACAGAGTGATGCTGAGCCACATCAGCAAGTGCATACAGATTATGGAAGAGATGCAACCTTGCACTATGGAGGGCACCTCCGTTGTGTTTCATATGTATTCTTCACAATTCTTACAAGGGATGGTTCCAGCCCAGGAACAAAACCAGTCTTGCTCCAAGGGTATTGTATGTAAAGATTAACAGTGTCAAATGGTGACAGCACTATCGTAAATTCCAAGCACACAAAAACTAAGATGTTAAATCCTATCTCTATAACTTCTGTTCCTCTCAATGCGAAATTCAGAAGGTGTTGAATGGAAGTGATCACAGAAAGTAGTAGCTTGATTGATAAAGTCCCTATCTGGTCATTTACGATCTGGCTGAAGGAGAAGCAGCTTTTGCCAGACAGAAAAGCAATTAATCTGCAAACAAGCCGAGGAACAGCAGGGCTGTGCATTGGAGTCTCAGGCTGCTGGGAGCTCATGAGAGGAGATAAGACTGCAGCCTGCTATTTATTGTACATTTTAATTAAGTGCTTGTTAACGGCAGTTATCTTAACAGTCATAAAATTACTGTTGTAATGCATTTTGTTTGAGAAAAAAAAAATGGAGGGAGCTGAAGGACTTTATGAAAGCAGTCACAGATTGCTTTCACTTTAAATCAAAGAATAAATTCTGAAGAGGAGGGATGTTGCAATGATCTAAGCCGAGCCACTAATGGTTATTTAATGTGGCCATCAGTGTTTGTAAGTCCCTAGCATACGGAACATACACAATAGCCTCCAAACCCTCTTTAACACTTATTTGAGATGACAGGAAAAATGAAACCGTTTGTGCTTTCAATGGAAAAGCAATCATTGGTACATTATATTCTGCTTGCCCTATCATGCTAATGCATGGTAAAAATGTCACCAAATGTATTTAAGGACCTGATGGAGTGTTGCTGTTTGATTCCTGTTACTGGGCTGATTAATAAAAATCTTCAATTTGTATGTAAATGCAGCAGGGTTTCATATCATCCGCATACCTGCACCTGGAGAAAATAATAAACTGAAGTTTAATGCAGCAATTATAAGCATTTATGGAACTCTTTAAAGAGGCTGCTTGCCTCCCCTGACCATCAAGATGAGATATTCACAGAGGAATATTACTGATGCTCAGACAAGCAGGGCTGCAGATGGTCCCCAGTGCAAATGCTGCCAATGCAGATTAACTCACTGACTCATACTCACTTTGGTACAACAATGTAAGCTACTTATTGTTAGACAAAAGTGTCATATTTTTCCCTACATCTGAAATAAAATCAAATTGAACTGTTCTTTCTAGTAGTGGGAAGGGTGGTAATTAACATTTCAAATGAGGACTGTTTGCATCATTTACACTTTTCCTGACATCACTTAATTCCCCTGTGCATATGTTCCCATGACAACATCATCACCACAGATAAAAATTGCATTGATACAACAGAAACTCTTCAAGATATATGACAACAGCTGTTTGTTTATTTTTTAAGAATGCCTCTAATGATCTTCCGACTTTTAACCAGCGACCCCCTAATGGCTGATCCTTAATAAAACAAAGTATGCAGCTATTTGCATCTTCACAGATGGATATTGGAAAGGGTTTGTGGTTTGGGTACTAATAGAATAATAAGTACCATGTATCGGATATGGTCATGTGGAGGAATACATTACAACATACACAGATACCAGCTCTGATGTATGCCCATGCACAGGCTCTGCTCACACAGCAATCCTTGATTAAGTGCATGTGACATAGATGTTCTTAGTTTGTTGCAACCATTTGCTAATTTGCATTTGCAAATTTCAGTGAATGTGCTCCAAATGAAAAACAAACATACTCAACTAAAACTCCTGTGAGACACTCCACTAGTAAAATATTGCTCTATTGTTTAAACGCTGTATTTTTATTGGAGTGCAGTTCTTCACTATTAGCAGGGTACCAATGTGTTTTAATGACTGTGATGCTTCTCACAGATTACAGCCAAAGAATGAAATCAATGAGCTACCAAAAGCACAACTATAATTAGTCTTTCATTTAATAGTCCCAGACAAGGCTTTAACTTATCCCATCCACAACTAAGTGCTCTGTTGACACTGAAGAGCTGTTTTTATGCTGCTTCTCAGGGTGCATGATCAAACTACTCTCCCTAAGGAAGTTAAGTGGAAGATCACTCTTTTGTCAAACCAGCCTCCAGCTTGTCACCAAACAATAGTTTTCAGGCCCAGCTGTGGCACATTTGGCTGGCACACAGTATGCACTGCCTGAAAAGCTGCTCCCTGCTCCTCTGAGGTAAAGGCAAACGCCTCCTCCTGCTCCCTCCAGTAGTTGACCAAAAAGCATACCAGGAGTCACTTTAGGGTGTGCTTTTTCACAAGTAACTGCTCTTGAAGCAGCTTCTTAGCATGTGCATTGGCAAACTGAGCAAATCCTTTGCAAGAAAGCCTCTCCCTCCAGCTGTAGCTCTAAATCCAGATTCCAAGCAATTTTATAACTGCCAAGAGAAAGGCATTGGTACTAGAGACATCCAGACTGAAAGAGAAGTCAGAATCCATTCTGAGGGAGGGGAACTTGGCAATTACCCGCCAAACCATTGTTTGTTTTGCCACCCTAAATAGCAAGTGTAGCTTCAGACAATCAGCAGCACAATAGCGTCGTGCTGCAGAGGAAGAGCTGTACCACCGAGATGCTTCACAGAGCCATCAGTCACTATATTCACTGCTCAGCGACATGTCAGACAATGGCAGAGGCTAACCAGAAGGTCAGTGAAAGCAGCCCCAATTTCCTGACATGCTCACAAAGACTATCTGCTTTTTAGCCAGTGTTCCATTCGACCTGATAAAAAAATAAAAATTAAAAATTTTCTATTGCACCTGCAGCCGGTGAACTTGCAAGAATTCTGCTCCTGCTGCGGTTTGCTGTGTCTTACTAAATACAAGTGCCATTGTTCCTACACACCCCTCTGCTCACCAGCGCCATTCTGGAAGGATGAGGGAAGAAGATGAAGCATCATCCTCACCAGGCTGACACAATGACTAAGATGATGAGTTGTATCATCAATGTTTGAGCTGAACTCCATCGAACTAAACAGGAACTCTGTTCTTATTGCCAGCAGACTTTGGATTAGAAACCTGAAGTCTCAACCAACTCCACCTGTGCAGTTCTGCCTGTCTCTTGGGGAGAAATCACCCTGGCACCAACACCCTGCCAGTGCACTCCCCTTGCACACCCCAGCACAGAGGGCTGGGATTGCAGAACCACGGAGCTGACAGGAGCAAAACCTGTGATACTCCACTTTGTGTGTTCTCAACAGAACTGGCAGCTAAATTCAGATGACAAAGTCTTCATTGTCACTGAAAATACAAGAAGTTGAAAGCTTGCCAGCTAGCTTTCAGACCCCACACAGGGTCTGCAGCAATTACTAAAAAAATAAGTATATGCTGTCAATACTGAAAGATAAACATCTATAGAGAAAAAAAATTGTCCTTAAATAATTTACTTAGATATGCTTTGAATACTTCAAAAACTCCACCCCAACTTATAAAATACTGGATTCCTGCAGATTTTCTGGACTCTTAGACAGCAAGTCCAGTTTGTAGTCATCACTTATATTCTACTGTCCTGTTCACAGCTCACTACCGCTAAGGGCACTCAGACATTTGCATGCTCATCTAATGATATTTGTTAGAGCAGGTATTTGTAACCCAGTGCCGTAGTGTTGGTACAGTAACAGCAGCACAAACATGCCCTAGTTGTGCTCAGCACAGGGCTGGCCTGCGTGGCAGTGGGACTGCAACAAGCTGCAGCATTAAGGTGTGCTATTAACGCCACACTAATTACTGCGTGCTCCTGCGAGGTGAGCGAGCTCACTCTCATGCAAAACACAGCGAGCCACCTCACACAAATGCACTTGTACATCTAGTAGCCTTACCAGTAAAACAAATTAAACGTGTTTGGGAGCACTGCAGGGCACCGAGGTTGGATGGGCACAGAGCTCACATCCCTGCACCATCAGAGCAAAGTGGCCGCCTGCAAACCCCATCCTGCCCCAGCTCCCAGCCACAGGGCTTCAGCAGCAGTGCTCAGAAGCCCATCAAGAACCCTCCTGAGAACTTCCTAGCATGGCTTTCCATGTGCCAGTCCTTGCTCTGGCATTGTTTAATTTCCTGCTCTAAAGGTAGCCTTTTGTGTCTCTGGGGGGAACAGCGTGAGCACCAAATCTATTTGGCAGTCACTCTTCCATGCAGGTAAGCATTTTTCCACTCCTGGGTATGAGAAATATCAGCACATTTGTGTCAAATTAATTATCAGCAAAGTTAAAAGTAGCAAAACTGCTCAGACAGGGCTTTAAAACTCTTTTATTCTCCATTTGGAAAGTTGGTTTTACTGTTCTTCTACATCATGTTCAATGGTTTCATGTATCATTCCCTGTTGAAGTCCAGGACTCTACATGGTTTGGTGGAAAAGAATGGGTCTTATTACTTGGAGTTTTATTTTAGTTTTAAATGACCACTGTAAGGATAAATTGCCTTGAAAAATACCTCCAAATCATTAGAAATACTTCCTAACCTTGCCATAAAGATTTCTTTTACCACTGTGACCTTAATGAGAATGTTTCCCTTAAGAATTGTGGAGAGTTTTATGAGAAAGCAACAACAAAACAGTGAGAAACCTTGGCAACATTGAGGGGGAAAAAGATCAATAAAAAGAAAAAAACCCCAAACAAATAAAATAATCTCTCAGAAAAAAGGCCAATACTAACTTTTAAGATGACCGAAGTCTAATATCCTCTCATTTGTAAGTTTAATTTGTTTTCTGTACTATTTTTATCTGACTGAACTGCTATTATGTGAAGTACAGAAAAAAAGGTCTTTTACTTAGAAGAATTCTTGACCAGCTTTCTCCTAAATATGATATTCTTGGGAAAACAGGATATCACTTTAATAGATGGAAAGAACAGTCCACAGCCACAATACACAAAACCTGATCTACAGCCTTAGCTAACCCAGTGCTTCACACATGCCTAGTTTTAAGTGTGACGTGTTCCCTAAAAGCCACGGACTCCCATCAGACACCTCAAAGGACCTAAACATGAAGCATCAGTTTGGGCACCCTGCCAAACCTCTGCCTACCATTACCATAAAACCCCCTCAACCTCCAAAAAAAGTGTAAATACAGTGTCCAAGGGAACAGCACTAAAGGCATAACCCTAAAGATGGTGAGAAGCTGTAACAGCCACAGAACATTCTGGAGAAAACCTGATCTCACTGATACCCACAGGTCTCCTGTGCTCTGTGCCAGAGGACCAAGAGTTCTCTTGGTAGGCACACTTTGTCTATTAAAATCAGAGCCTGACACCCCTAAGAACCCACATATGCCATATATTCTTAAATCAGATAATTCCACTAAAAATAATTGCCTTTTCTTCAAGGCAAATGGCTGCTATTTTGCTAAAGTAGAGGCAGCAGTTCAAAAACACCACCACACAATCTCAAGGGCTTTCCAGTTAGGGCCAAGTGAGCAGTCTCTCAGGAGGTTATACAGGTCTGTGATCTCCCAAGAGGACTCACACAGGTCCATGATCCCAGCTCAGACGTGTTCCAGGGGCTGACTCACTTCAGGATAATGAAGCAGCCTTCAAGCTGCCACTCTGGGCTGGCCTGCATCTTCCCTGCTAAGAAGCTACTCATGATATAAGGTCTGGAAAAGGAAGGGTCAAGAGAAAACTCTTGTGGTTTTGGTGCCTTTCCCACATTCATTCAAACACATTCATTCAATTGTATTTCATTAAGTATTGTGATGGGATGTTTGGATTTTCAGAAAAAATCCCAATGTTTTCAATTAAATTTTGTTAAGATTTCTATTTAATGGAAAAGCTTTTTCTCCCTTTCAAAAACCAAACTCTTCTGTGCAAAAAATGTCCAGCCTTAAGTTGATTGACAGTTCTGGAAGGGACAGAGAAACATGTTCACAGTTCTTTCACCAACTGATGGACTGAGTCTTTGTTTTAACAGGTCTGAGACCACGTAGATGTTTGGAGTAGAAACTGTGGAACTGAGTAAAACAAAGTCTTACCTTTTTATCTCCTAACATGCCCACTTTTAGGAGATATCTATCAATCTACATTTCACATATCTCTGAAGAAAAATATTCTATTCCTGTGCAGAAGAGTACATTCAAAGTTCAATATAATAACTGATACTTTTTCAGAGATCCTAAAGTGCTCTGCAGATTTTACAGACATGACTATATAAACAGAAAACATTTTACCAACCTCTGAATTCAGGTATCTCAAACATGGAAGATAGCAACCATTTAATATGGTACCACATTACCCATATATGAGTTGAGGATATTAAACAAACAAACAAAAAAAAGTAACTAACTTAAACCAAACTCTAGCCTATGCAATAAAACTTGCACACCTTCTTCTGCTAAAAGCACATATATTTCTTTAGTGAAATGGCCACAATCTCAACACTACATATCACTGAGAAATTTATCATCTGCTCCATCCAGTGTCCCTCCTCGTTCCCATCACTAGCTATTACATTGATTCAGCAACTGACTCCAAGGGAAAAATACCACTCACTAATTACCATAGAGTGGTGTTCATTCAGCACTTCAGTTTTCCTTGGAGGCTTCTTACCCAAACATTAACCCTCAACCAAACCAACCTCAGCTGTTTCAACATTCCCTTTTCTTTTTTTTTAATATGTATATAAAACAGAAGAACCAGACCAGTTGCAGTCAGACTTCTTGGCAATTTAACATTTTTAACCAAAGTAATTTATAAATTATGCCAGTGGAATATTTATTTATATGAAAAATTTTGTGGGTTATTTTAAAGGTGGGATTGGAACTGCTTTTAATGTAGTAAGTGACTGAGAAATCTCTGAATGTTGTCTTGTATAAACTTCATGCTAGCAGCAATGCTACACAACAATTTTGCTTTTGTCGAGGACGTACGCACATTTTAATTAAATACTTTAATTATGAAACAGTTGCTTATATAGCCACGCAAACTGAAAATGGTTTGGGTGTTAGCTTTTTTTTTTTTTTTTTTTGATCTGTTCTAATATAAAAGCTCGTGTAACTCAAACATAACAAAACCAGAGTGTTCTCCTCTCTGCAGAGAGAGGGGAAAGACACGCAGCAGGAGCTAAAGGAGAAGTTGAAAGGCTCCGTGCTGGCCGCCTGTCCTGTGAGGGTCCCCAGGATTTGCACACCAAAGGGAGCAGACATCTGGGGCAGGGGCTGTGCGCTGCCTCCTGCCTCTCCTGCCCAGGGAATTCCACCCTGCCAGGAACTGCCCTTCCAGCCCTTTCATGCTGCTGCGGCCTGTTTACCTCCCATACCGGGGTCAGAGCACAGGAAGGAATCTGAACCCTACGTTTGAGGCAGAGAATGCTGCAAACCGAGGGCCTGGCCACATGTGGGATTTGGTTATTGGCAGCGGCTCCGCCAACCAGCGCTAACGTACACCCCAAATGCAGAACAAAAAACTTCTCCTGCTTGAATCATACTGTGAGACTAAAGTCATGCTGGAGAAGTGCTGTGAGACATTATAAGAGGCATCACAGAAGTTCTAAGTACTCTTTTTCCGGGCTATTTTTAGAAAATTACTGAAGAGCAAGATGTTACCCCCTCTGCCATGTACATTCTATTTTCCATATTTGCATCAATTGCACGGTCAGTTAATAATGGTCACACATAAAAACACACTCTCAGAGTGAACACCACATTATTTTTTAATTTTCATTAGAGATGCTTCCCCCCTTCCCAGCTGACCATGGAATCACTGCACAGCCTCACAGTGCTTTGCTGTGCTTGGACATCCTCCAACTCTGGACACTCCAGAGTGAAAAGTCAAGTAGAGAAAGGAGAACACAAAGATGAAGGCACTGAGAGGAAGGAAACTATCAAATATCACAATCCCAACAAGCCATTACTTTTCTCTGGGATCAGCTAGAGGGTTAGCAATGTGCTTCTAAACTCCATGCATAACAATAGTAGCAAATTACTAAGAAATTAGTAGAAGTAGTAAAACAACGACTATCAAATAGAATCCTTGCAAGCATAAGTTTGAATATTTCACTCTAAAGCTCAAAGAAGATACTGAACAACAGTTTTGTAAAACATTGTTTTGCACAGACTGACAAGAATTGTGACCAGATATGTAATACTGGGGGTTGGGGTGGGCAAATGTATTATTTTAAACCACAGCATATCAGCAGGACAGCTGACCAGGTACTCTAGCATTCGAGATTTTTTTAAAGGGAAATATCTTGATAAAATTTACCTGCTGTAAAACCAGTTTAAAAATTCTGCATATGTTTTTTAATGGAATCCCAGCTTCAGTGCTTTGAGTAGCACGTCTTAGTGAAATTAAGCACTCCTGTTTTTCAGCCTACAATTAATCAGGTTATGTTTGATACCCCTTAATAGAAAAGAACAATTGCCACTAAAGGAATATAGCAATTAAATCACTAGGGCTAGATTGCCACATCCTTACAATTTGCTTTAGGATTGGGTTTTCTGTGATGCAATCTCCACCAAAATTTCTTCACAAAGATTCTCCTGCAATGTGTCACAGTGGGAGAAGGAAGAAGTTTGTTCACCACCTCTGTTCAAAAGCTGCACTTAATCCTGGAGAAAAAATCCTTGAGATTTTTGGAGGTCAGAGCTCTCTTTTCAGAGGCTCCAGGTGACTCATTCAAAGCCATCTTTGCCATGATCTCCATGTTTCTCTCGAAAAAGAAGATCCCTACAAAAAACTAATGTGGTTTGAAAATGTACCACCTTTTCACCGAAATTTTCTAGCAGGAAGGTGTATTTTATTCACCTCTCAGTTCTATCCCCAAGCTAAATTCAGAAGCACATATGGTAGAAGCTTCCACAGCAAGTAATTGGGGCAGGTATCACAACCAAAGGACTCCTGTTGCTGCTCTGAAAGCAAGCATGGAGATCTCCATGCAGATGCACAGACCTCAGAAGCATGATTTGGCCCCCGGACATGATAGGTTTCCTATAAAGAACAGTGTTACTATAATCCCTCTCTTGTCATGAAATATTCAATTTTCTTTTTCATTCTTACAAAATAAAATGCTAAATTACCTAGTTTAGTAGGTCAATGTCAAAACTTATGATGAAAAAGAATCTTCCTAAGAGAGTTTCTTAAAACCTGTATAATCAGGTTGGTAATGCTGCCCAGAGGGAAAACCCATTAGCAGAAATCTCTAACACATTTCAAAAAGCTAAACCTAAGTGGATTGTGGGTATGCCCGTTTGCTGCATTGCAAGCAGCCCAAGCCATCTGAAAGTGTTGCTCCATCTCTGTGCACTGGTTTCCCTCTGCACATACTTGGTGTAGAAATCTGACCGTGCAGCCAAGCAGGCAGATTTTGTGAAGGTGAGGAAAGTAGATTTCATCTTCCTCACATCACTGGAAGATGTTTTGTAGCTGATTTCAAGGGTTAAACTCTACTCCTGGACTTCAGTGCTCAGAAATTCTATGCACTCTCTTTTTAGAGTACTCTTCCTTCCTTCCTATCCGCTAACACAATAGGGAAAGCTTTGTTATCATTAATCATCTTCGGAGCCCTGGGGATTCTCTGAGTACTAGAACTGCTGCAACCTCCCTGGAAAAACCCACAGAGACGTGCACCAAAGTTTCTGTGAGAGTTCTCTCATGCAGATTTTCATTAATAACTGGATTTACAAGCTGGAGATACAGTTAATGCTTAATCTGAAGTCAAAGAAACTAAATCTTTGATAATTACCACCAAAATCAATATTTTTAAATAAAGTATTTGAACATTTTTTTTGCTGCAAGGATCTGTAATCTGAAGAGTGGAAAGAGACAGATTTTTCAGCATAAAACCAAGTAATGCTTTACACTGCACACTACATCACTAGATATTAGGAAAGCTAAGATAAGCATTGTAAATAGAGATGAAAATTTATCAAAAAATATACATTTTTGAGAGAAAATGATTGTTCCTTAACAGAGAACAATACCCAGACTAAATACCTTAAATAGCAGGCACTGTATGAGTTTAGCAGCAATTATTTGACTAATTCATCTTGTCAGCCTCCTAACAAATAGTCCCCAAAGAAAAGCAGCCTGTCTTGTAATTTGTGGAGACTTTGAAGGAAAAGGATATCCTGTAGAAATTAAAGAAAAGAAACATGGCTGAGAAAACACTTGTAAATAAGTCATCAACATTCTGATTAGATCTCTAACTCCTTGATCTAAACGTCTTGTTTTTTAATGCATTCTGCTACTTAAAATTAATTAAGAAAATACATTAAGTGCAGGAATAAACAAAGACAAAAATGTAGTCCTGATTTCTCAAAGTCTTTTTTATCTGCAGGTGCAAATACTGCACTTATTTATAGCTGTTTCCTCTACTTAATGCCCACTCTTCATAGAAGTATAGTGCCAGCAATAATATACCCAATCTCCTATCTAAACAGAAAGATACAGTGCTCAGATGGGGAGAAATGAGCTTTTAAAACTCTTCAGACAGCACTTATAAATTCCACAAACAATCCAGCATCACAATTCTGCAACTAAACATAAACCAACAGCTTCTGACTGGGAGCCCAGTTTCAGCATCCCCAGTGCCATACAGACTTACTGGGCATTTGTGCCTAAAATTGTGTGAGCACTAAGTAGCTGTGCAAGTGCATGTCAAGATAAATGTCCCTACCAATCCACAAAATGATTGTTTTTGGGCATAATTGCAGTAACTACACATGCAGGTTAGGTCCATAGCATTGATTTTACTTGCCTATCCTTGTGCTACTACAATACTGATCATTTGAATCTAATTTATTCTCATTGTTTATGTAGTTAACAAGCTGCTGTGTGTGTAAACAGAGGCCTGTGAGCTAAAACTTGGTGTCCTGCCCCACAGAAATTGCAATCTAAACAAAAAACCTCTGCACTGGAGAGCAGACTGTTGTTCACGCCACTGAAAAACAGAAGGGAAGAAACAAGAACAAGCAACAAGAGATGACAGGAACAGTGAGGCAGAGGGATTGGGCAGAGTGCTGCAGAAATAACCTGGCACATGACACAATAGTTCATAGCAGTGACCAGTGGGACAGTGGACACACTTTACATCAGATTTCCATTTATTAAAAGGGGTTTTCTGTGTTTTCCTGCTTCAGAAGGGCATGGAGAATATAAATATATTAAGAAAGAAGAGATGATGAGCAAACAGTGGAAAGTAACCACTGTGGTGGTCACTGTGGACATAGCTAAGGTAGATTGAGATAGATTAGGATAAAACATCTGACTACGATGCAATAGGAGATGCTAAATAAGTGAGAAATCATCCCCTTTAACTCCAGACTATGTTCCTCACCCAATGAGACTCCTTCCAAAGGAAACAGGCTGTAAGACACATTTATGACACCCTACTCTGGAGCAGGCCCATCTGAAAAGGGTGGTCTCATCAAGCACAGTGGCTTCACCCAGGCATCTTTTATCTGTCAGCTACCATGTTTTGGAACCTGTTCACCCAGATGCTTTATCCCATCATTTAAAAGCTGGTTTAGACAGCATTTTTTCCCTCCTTTTGATTGATGTCCAGCCCAGCACATTACCCTTTCCTTTAAATTGATGTCACTTTCTTGAAGAACCTAAGCATTACTCTAAACTGTGTTTTAATTGCTATTTATATGTCCCTCAAGTGTGCAGAATCATTTATTGTTCAGCAAAGGCCAGGACATTTTATAAATAAAATCCTCACTTGCTACTGAGAATGATAATATTAGCTGACAGCATCTGGATGCACTTTCAAAGCAAAGATTTTACTTTTGCAAGACAAAGCTAAAATCACAGATGGCATAAGCTGGTGTGAAACCTGCAGAAAGCTTTTTTACCCCCCGTTCTTTGAATACCATCATAAGTTGGTGAGTAGGAGGAAAGTTAAAGCTTACACACATCCCAGCATGCCAACCCATGTCCAACTGAGATACTTGACTGTCTATTGCTTCTAAGCAGCTGGAAAAATGTCAAACTGTCATCACTGATTAAAATGGGATTTTATAGAAAGCATCATACATATTGTCAGAATTTCAGAATTATTTTGTATGATGGAAATAAAAAAAATTGCTAGTTTTGCTTCAAAACATATTTTCTTCACATTTTTCTCTGTTTCACACTAGTACTTACTAAAGGCTGTACTTATTCAGTAATTATGGACTTCACCTGGCTTTGCAGAGTTGGGGATTTACCCACCATGACTTTTCACTGAAAAGCCTGAACTACTCCTAAACAGCCTGGAATTGTACAGATGTCTCCCCACCAACATTTCTGCCACTTGCTGTCTCCAGGCTCATTCCTGAGCACCTGAGTGGAGCTGCTGCTGCCTGTGATTTTGATCTTCATGGCTCACCTGCAGTTCCCTGCCTTTCCCTCCCTCAGCTCAGGAACTAGCTCTGTTGTACAAACACCTTGTTAGAGACAAGGGGACCATGTATCCAAGGACATACTGTATTAGCCTTTACTATTCAATGCAAACCTTCAAACAGAGAGCCTCCTGACTCCCATCTCCTATCATCATGAGATCCATCATTATTTGAAATTCCTTAACCTTGAAAGAAAGCTTAAGCATGAAACACTTTCATCTGAACTCTCTGTTAGTTGGCAAAATTTGTGTAATCCCTTCCTATGTGTGTGCATCAGCCAAACTTGACAATATTCATTCAACAAAACCTCCACGTGAACACTTGGCACTGAGAATGGAAAGGGAAGACCTGAGAGTCAACAGCAGGAGTAAGAGAGAGCACCTGCTCCCAGAGGTGTTACAGAGGGGGACAACTAAAGTTTCTGCATTCCAGGATAGTGCTGCATCACCAGCCCAGAACCTGGCTGGCCATGCTGGGGCAACCTGTACTTACCAGTCAGAGGGGGAGAGTCCCAGCAGTGCTGCACAGATCCCTGCTGTGGGGCTGCCCACCACCAGCCCCTCCTGCTGCCAGCCTGCTGCCCACAGCTGGTGCCCTGAGTCAGGGGGTCTTGCTAGAGGGTTAATCACTGACAGGATGGTGCACCTCAGTACCCCAGAGAGTCAGCATTAGCCCAGCTCAGTAAGGAGCTGAGTGTGCTTGCTGGCACTGCAGAGGCTGTGGCTGGCACCTGCCCTGTCCCTGGGTGACCACGGGCTCTCCCCCAGCCTGGGGCAGCAGCACCCCTGGGGCAGGGGCTGCTGTGCATAGCACAGCACCACTGTGTCAGAACAGGCTGTTCCACTGACACAGGCTCCAGAGCCTTTGGGCATCACAGGGCAGGGCCCCACACCACCCCCAGCTCAGCCCAGCTCAAGGGACCCAGGGCAGCACCAGCAACACTGAGGGACTGGGCTGGGCCAGCACTTAAACGCTTTGAGTGGGACCAGGTGGAAGCAGAGGATTGAGGAGAGCAGCTCTCCCTGTGTGGGGATTGATTGGCAGCACTGTGGTCACCACGGGCTGGGCATAGCCACAGAACTGCTGAGATATCCACGGGGTGACCCTGTCCCCAGGGCCACCCACTGACCCATGAGGTGACTGCATCCCCAGTGCCATCCCCAGCCCCGTGGGGTGACTCCATCCCTAGACTCCTGGTGTGACTCCAACCCTGTTCTGTACTCAGCCCTGCAAGTAACCCTGTTCCCACTGCAGTCCCCAAACTCAAATGGGTGACTATATATGCCATAGCCCCTCCAGACTGCCCACAAAGCCAGCCCTGCAGTGAGGTGGGCACCACTGGCCTCAGCTCTGAACGCAGTGTGGACATCACAGGGAGGTAATGGTGAAGCAAGATCCAGTATGATGAGCTGGATATTGAGCCAGGGTTTTCAGATGGCACTTCTGGCCTCAAAAAGCTGCCTCACCTGCACCAACTGCCCAGTTTTTCTGCTAAAGCCTGTCCCCCTTGTACTTCCCTGAGCACTCAGCAAACCCATGAGCAGGAGCCCCCCCAGGGATGCTGCAGCCAGCTCCCTGATGTCCTGCCAAGCTGAACTGCATCCTCCTGGGGAGCATGAAATGAAAGCAAACCTGGATTGCTGGATTCTTCACTGGCATTTATGCTGGTAGGCTGGGAAGATAATTAGCTCATCTAGGAAAAAAATGGGGATGGTTGGTAGGGGACAACAAAAAGAGCAAAATATATAAACTCTGTCATACCAATTACAATTCCTTGTTCTTTTTAGCCAGTTGCTGCATCACTGAGTGTTAGGAAATGGTCTTCATGGGGAAAATAAAGTGACCTTGTTGCAACCCTTCCAAACAGAATGAAATTATGTGAATACAGTTCTCCACCCAGTGTGCCGGCAACCCTATGTACTAATGGTTAAACCTCAGCCAAACCCAGATCTCTGGAGAAAACAGAAGGTTAAAAAGTTAATTTTTCTTACCTGGGTAGCACTGGATTGTTTTTAATCTCTCCTGGGACATGCTGCAATCAGGCAAAGGTGCAAAGAGAGATAGCTGCAGACTGATCATTTCTCCAAACAAATAATCACAATAAATTAATCAGAGCAAGAATTCTTGAAATACAAGAGGCCTGATGTAAACAAAGAGCTTCCAAATATATAAACTGAAAAGATGATGTTCAACTCATTTCAACAGTGAACAACCCCTTTCTTACAGTGATTGCAATGTACTTTAAAATTTGAACAAAGCTTTTGCTCTGTTCCAGCTCTGAGCTGCTGAATCAGTGGGAGATGGGCAGTGCTGTAGTCCCAGCCTGTCACGAGGACTTTGAGCTAAAGCTGAGAGACTCGTGGACACAGCCATGCTCCCAGTTCACCAGGTGTCCCTCACAAGAGACACCTGGATTTTTGAGAGAGTTCAGCATTAGCCAGTCCTGCACAGCCCACACACATGGCACAGGGTGATCATCCCACTGGGGCACCCTGTGCTGCCCCTCTCTTAGGCACAGTATTTTTGGTGGGTTGTGCCCTCTAAATTGGTTCAATGAGGCAGCTCAGGTGCCTTGCTAAGCTGAGCCCTTGGCAGTGTGCACAAGTTCCAGCTGCCCAGCCCAGCCACTCTTCCAGCCAAAGGAATTTAGGGCCACATCTGCATATTCTGTGTCACACTCAGCCAAAGATGATTCCCCAGAGTCAGAGGAGTCTTGCAGAAAAAAGTGAGGCACTCTTCAGTGAGATTAGGGGCACTAATGTGTCACAGAACTATTTTCAGACAAAAAGCATGTTTTTCAATCAGTGGTTCTAGTTTTAAGATTCAGTCATAAATCCTCAAATAAGCAACAGCAAAGATAGCACCCTGTCCCTGTAAACATGTCACTTCATGGAGATTTTTACATGATACATTAAACTGACCATATGCACTAATCAAAATATCAGCAAATAAAGCTTCTTGCCCATATTTTCCTAAACTGTATACATTTAGCACATCTACTGATCCTGAGGTATTAACCAACCACTCTTTCATAACTGTGAAAGGCAAATATTGACTGAGCATTGAGGTACGGTAAATAAATTACATTTACCCTGACATAGTGTTCATTGCCTTCCCTAATTATACACAGTGAAAAACATTTAGTCTGGCCATTCAAGAGCTGGATAAATAGGCTTAACAGCTACTGAGACAGTCAGGGCTATGAAAAATAAAAATGCATCTTTAAAGATTGAAGAGGAAATAGTGTTATTCCATCCACACGCAAGTATGATTGTACTCAATACAAGGAGCTGTCATTTGAAA